>PVLC010036102.1:0-16087 GCA_004027655.1 Graphiurus murinus
GCTGGCCTAATCCTCACTAATTTCCCTGTTACATATACACCAAAATTAAACTAAAATGACCTATAAATGAATGTCAAAAATCAAAATCCCTTGTAATCAAACTTTCTAGATCACCACTATTGATAATTTGATACAGTAAGAGTTCTGAAAAAAACAACCACCCCCCACTTTTCTCCTCTTGGCTGCCATGTAGTTAAACTCACAACATACTTACTTGTTAGTTTGTAAAATTGGAAAGACTGTATTCCCCACACCACAACCAACCTGCAGACAGAAATGAACTATTAATCACAGAAGCTATTAATACTATTAAAGCATTAACTCCCCCAAACTACATAATAACCAACAATAATCTGGTTTAGAAGGTTTAGTGACCAGATCTAAATAGTACCCATGATAGTCCCTGATCTTGACCTCAGGGACCATTAAAGATGGATTCATAAGTCATGTAATTCCAGTACTTTGAAGGCTGTAATTCCAGTACTTGTGCTGAGACAGGAAGATCCCAGGTTTGCGGCCAGCCTCAGCTACCTAGTGAGGCCCTCCACAACTTTGTGAGACCCTGTTTCAAAATAAAGAATAAAATACAGGGCTGGGGATGTAGCTCAGAGGTAAAATTCCCCTGGGTTAAATCCCCTGTAGCACATGTGCACACGTGAACACACACACACACACACACACACACACACACAAAATGGAGTCATAAAAGACAAGAGGATGGCCTTTTATTAGCAGAAAGAAGTTGATCTAGATAATGGACATGGGCTGCCTTTACTTTTTTATTTTTATTTTTTTGTAGTACTAGGTTTGGAACCCCAAACCTCATAAATGCTAGGCAAGTGCTCTACCATTAAACTACATCCTCAGACCTTTTAAAAATTATTTTTATTTATGTATTCATTTTTGGTGGTGCTGGGGATTGAACCCAGGGTGTTCGACCTCTGAGCTATACTCTTGGCCCTATTTTATTTTTTATTTGAAAACAGGGTCTTGCTAAGTTGCTGAGGGCCTCACTAGGTAGCTGAGGCTGGCCTCAAACCTTTGATCTTTTGTCTCAGCCTTCCAAGTACTGGAATTACTGGCATATGCCACCATGCCTGGCTTAAAATTAATTTTTAGACAGGGTCTTAAGTTGCTCAGGCTGGCCTCAATCTTGCAATCTTGCCTCAGCCTCCTGAATAACTGGTATTACAGGCCTTTACTTTGATTTCTAGCAAATGGTTTTATAGATGAAATATTTTCCTGAGTTCCACTATACCATTGGAAAAAACAGACTGAGTTGAAAAATTTACAAATAGGGGATCTTGTTAACTCTGTCCTAAATATAGCTCTGCGGGCCAGGCATGGAGGTACACATTTGCAATCCTAGTATTTGAAGGCTGAGATAGGAGGATCACAAATTTATGGTCAGTCTCAGCAACTTAAGTCCTCCACAACTTAGTGAGATCCTGTTTCAAAACATGAAGTAGGGCCGAGGGTGTAGCTCAGAGGTAGAATGCCCCTGGGTTCAATACCCAGCAAAACACACACACTCACACCCCAAAGTGTGTGCTAATAAAAATAGCAACCATTCACTGAAGGTTTACCATGTGCCAGACATATTTTTAGCCATTTTACATACATTATCTTAATCTTCCTAACAACTATAAGGTCAAGAAGCAGCAGTCCATTGCTCTGGGAGGGGAAGGGGCTAATCCAAGATCACACCACGAGGGTGTGGGAATGTAGCTTAGTGGTAGAGCTCATGCTTAACATGTGTGAGACCCCGGGTCCAATCCCTAGTACCACACACACATACACAAAAACAAACACACCAGAGGACTCAATCCCAAGGCTAACCAGCTCCAGAATCAGCTTCCAGTGCAGTGTGTAGTCTCTTTGTGATTTCTGTTAAGGTACCCAACTAGATACTTTCCCAGCTCAATATAAAGGAAATATTAACCCCTCACTTTCCCAGGCCAATATAAAAGTGAAATTTAGTCAGCTTCATCAAAAAGAAGTCACCTTTGTGGTCAGCCTTTCTTTCTTTTACAAGCTAAGAATACTTGTGTACACAAAGTGACAGCTAGTCAGGCATGGTGGCCCACGCCTATAATCCCAGTACTTGGAAGGCTGAGACAGGTGAATTGCAAGTTTGAGGCCAGTCTTAGCAACTTAGTGAAACCTTGTTTCTTTTTCTTTTTTTAGGTACTGGGGATTGAACCCAGGGGCATTCTACCTCTGAGATACACCTCCAGCCTATTTTATTCTTTATTTTGAAACAGGGTCTCACTAAGCTGCAGAAGCCCTTTCTAAGTAGCCGAGGCTGGCCGCCAACCTTCCATCCTCCTGTCTCAGCCTCCCAAGTACTGGTATTATAAGTGTGTATCATACCTGGCTAACCTTGTTTCAAAATAAATAAAATTTATTTTGGGCTAGGGGTATAGCTCAGAGGAAGAAACTCTCCCTGGGCTCAATCTCCAGCACCACACACACAAAATGTGAAAATTTCACTAACTCCACTGTCTGGATCATAAAAGGTTACCTCAAGTATGCGGTAGGTGGCCGAGGATCCAGGGAAATCATTAGCACAAATTTCCAGATGACCGAGTTTCTGAGTTACATTATCCTCAATAGGAGGTGTCTGTGTTTTATGCTCAAGGCTGGTGGAAGAATACGTGTGCTGTCCCTCTATTGTTAGGCCAAGTCCGTCCTCATTGCTTCTACATTGCAGGGTTTGACTCCTCTTGTTCTCCAAGAGTATATCCTTCAAATGATTTTGGCTGTGGCTAGGTGCCAGCTCGGGGAATTCAGTAAAAAGCCAGTGTCTATCCTTGAAAAACCCATTTTCGTGAATTTTGTAGAAATCATTCCAGTATTTATGGGCATTGACTTCATAATCAACTGTAAATATTTAAGAAAGAATTTTAATAATCAGGTCTCAAATATTCATTTATATCTAATGTCAGCTATCTTGCTATCTATTATTATACCCGAATCCTCCTGAGTTGTCATTCCCAGAGAGTGTAACTTCTGCTGGAACCATCAGACTACCTATCGTTCTATCTTTGGATGATGTTTGACTATTGGAAAATTCTAAAATTAAGCAAATCCCTAGCCCCATACACACATGCAAGCAAACAAAAATCTGTCTAATTGCTTCCAGTAAACAAGTACTACTGTTTCTTAGGGCCATAGAGAACAGCTCTTTGTATTTGAGGGCAATTACTTTGTGAATTTTTTCTTTGACAAGCTAAGTGTCCCACATCCTTTGGTTGCTCATGTTAACTCAAGCAACATCTCTTCTTCTCTGTGGTTCTTTAGTGTGTGGAACCCAGACATGAATTCAATATTATTAATAGATACTAAACAAGGCTAAAATGGACAATGTAAAAATGTCTAGGTAAGGTTTCACAGAGAAGATGAGAGATTAAAGAAGTGAGAACTGAAGTTGGGTGTGGTGATATATGCCTGTAATCCCAGTTACTAGGTATTGACTAGTCCCATATTGACGTGGCTGGCCTATGGCAACCATGTGGTCATGTGAGTCATGTGATCATCTTTTTTTTTTTTTTTGGCGGTACTGGGGATTGAACTCAGGGGCATTCTACCTCTGAGCTACACCCCCAGCCCTATTTTTTATTCTTTATTTTGAAACCGAGTCTAAGTTGCGGAGTGCCTCACTAGATAGCTGAGGCTGGCCGCGAACCGGGATCCTCCGGTCTCAGCCTCCCGAATGCTGGGATTACAAGCGTGCGCCACCACGCCCGGCTTCATGTGATCATCTTAAGAGGATGTATTTTCTACATGTTTTACACTTTACTTGAAAGTTGTCATTGGAGCAAGACTTGAGTGATCCAATTCTTCTCTTCTTTTGAGAGGAGAAGGTTGGGAGAGACTGGTGATTTTCCTTGAGTGCTAGGTTTGAGGATTTAAGGCTTCTACCAAGAAAGGATGAATGAAGCAGAGTGGAGAGAAATCTGGCTAAAGAAAAAGAAGCACTTTCCGAAGAGGAGAACTTCACTGCAAAATATCCCTAGAGACTAAAACTAAGATGCAGGTTGGTCCTGCGTCCTAAGAGACAATTAAATGTAGGACCAGAACTTTGAGAATACCCACTGAAAGAGTTCCATACAATAAGAAGATTCCATTTACAAAACATTCACACTGTATAGTTTGACAAAGACTAGATACCTTTTTTTGAGTGCTGGGGATTGAACCCAGGGGTGTTCTATTTCTGTGCTACACCCCCAGCCCTTTATTTTGAAAGGATCTCACTAAGTTGTCAAGGGCCTCACTAACTTGCTGAGGCTGGCCATAAACTTGTGACCCTCCTGTCTCAGCCTCCCAAGTACTAGGATTATAGGTATGCACCACCACACATGCTCTATAAGCTCCTTTCAACTGCAGTTGGAAATGTGTAATTCAACATCCTCTTGGTGTGTCTGTGTGGTACAGGGGATTGAGCCCAGAAGCATTTTACCCAGCCACGTCAATATGGGATTAGTCAACATGATTAAAAACTCAATTACTAGGAAAGTAATACAATTATCCTTCTCAAAGTAAAAGCATCACCCCACACCGAAGCACCTGCTCTGCCAACAAGACTTTCTCGTCCCCTCCCCCCTCGTTCCATCCCGGAGTTCTGCATCAGGCAGTAACAAAGGGTCTCTGCAGCCGCGGGGCTCGGGGCTCGGCGGAGGCGCGTTCTGAAGCCCGCCGGCCGGCGCCACCGCGGAAGGTCGCCTGGTACCTTGTTTCTCCTGGCACACGCGCTGGGTGCTGTTCTCCTGCACCTTCCTCTCCGCCGCCGCCGCCTGCTCTTCTGACCACTTCACATCGTCCCTGGGAAAGCCAAACGGGCGACTGAGGGCCTCGCGCGCCGCTGCGGGCAGTGAGTGGCGGGCCGGGAGCGCTTTCCCGGGAGGAGGGCGCCGCGGGCCGGGGCACTTACCAGGCGTTGTGGCGGAAGACGCGCGCCGGGTCGCTCAGGAACCGGCTCCCGAACTGCTGCCTCTTCCCGTCCGCGGCGACGGGCGCGCCGTCAGGGAGCGAGCCGGCCATGACACCGGAGCCGGAAGCGCCTGCGGCTCCGCATCCGTACCGCGAGATCTCCCCGCGCGCCACGCCCCCTTCCGGGACGCCCGGGCGGCGCGGGAAACGAGGGCGCGGTGACGCTGGCCCCCGCTGGGAAGGGGACCGACCTGGCCGAGTTCCTCCCCATCCAGCCGCTGGTGGGCGTGCAGGCCGGGAAGAACGTGGAAGACGTTCCCCTTGAGCCCCAGTTCAGTGCTGGAATCTTAACAGGTTCCCTAGTTTCCCTCAAGTTGTAAGACTCCCGAGAAAAAGCTTGAATCACTTGAAAGAGATGAGGGTACCCCATCAGCAGCTCCCGCTGTGGAGCTCATCGCCAGAATTGAAGAAGGTAGCTAGCAAGCCATGGAGTAAACTGGGATTACAGGCGAGCATCACCGCCGCGGCCGGCACCATCTGCTTTTTGAATCAGCCGGAGCCGGGTTGTAATACAGCACGCCTGTAATCCCAGTACATGGGAGGCTGAGACAGGAGGATTGCAGGTTTCTAGGTCAGCCTCAGCAATTTAGAGACGCCCTCTGCAACTTAGTGAGACCCTGTTTCAAAATAAAAAATAAAATAGGGCTGGAGGTGTAGTTCAGAGGTAGAATGACTCTGGATTCAATCTCCAGCAACACAGACACATACACACACGTACACGATTGTAATACATACATACGTACCTACATATGGTGACATTAGTGCATTTTTGGAGATGGGCGTGGTGGCGCACCCCTGTAATCCCAGTACTTGGGAGGCTGAGAGGAGGATTATAGGTTTGAGGCCAGTCTCAGAAGTTTAGTGAGATTCTCAGAAAGTTAGCAAGACCTTGTTTCAAAATAAAAAGTAAAAATAGGGCTGGGGGTGTGGTTCGGAGGTAGAAAGCCCCTGAATTCAGTCTCTAGTATCTTTCCCCAAACCCCCACTGTTACCAGCCTTATGTTTCTATTTCCATAATTACTACAAATTGATTCTTAGAATCTAGAAGAAAATGTGCTATTAGTATAAAATAAGGCCCAGTGAGGTGCTGCACACCTATAATCCCAGCTACTCCGGAAGTTGAAGGAAAATGGAAAGTTTGAGATCAGTACCTGTGTTAATAACTGAGTGAGAGCCTATTTCGATATAAAAAAATAAAAAGGGCTGGGATTGTAGCTCAGAGGTACAACGCCCCTGGGTTCAATCCCTGATCTCTCTCTCTCTCTCCCTGATACCTATCTGTCTGTCTCTCTCTCTCTTTCACACACACACACACACATACGTGAAGTATGATGACTACTATTTGGAATAGAAGGAAAGGGTTATTGTCAATGAGTGGAGTGCTAGACACAGTACATTGATATTCCAGTTTAGATTCTATAAGTAAAACTAAGAATATAGCTTGTGACTATAAGGTAGAGAAACTCTACTAAATGTAAACTCTACATTTCTCACTAGAGAAGTAGAAAGAAGCGCTAAGCACTCTCTAATCATGAAGATAACAATATGAATTAGCCAAGACAGTCAAGAACAAGTACTTTATTTGAAGACAAAATACTTTTGTCATTGTCATGGACTTCTGAAACATTTTGAACAGAAGCTCCTCTCTGAGAAACAAGTAAAAGGATTTCTGTCTTTTCTCAAGGCCAGCTGTTTGCACATATGGTGGTTGATTTTAATTTTTGACATCTTGTTCTCGCATCTAAAGGCTGTTTCTTTTCCCTCACCAAACGCTGTTAGTGTTCCCATCTGCCAGTCCCACTGCATATTTTCTTGCAGAGCTCATTCTCTGTCTTCACTTGGAGTTGCTTGTTGTATTAGTTCCAATAATTAGAGCCATTTAAAATGTCCAACAGCCCGGGTGTGGTGGTGCACACTTGTAATCCCAGTACTTGGGAGGCTGAGAATGGAGGATCGCAGGTTCTCGGCCAGCCTCAGATAAGACTTAGTGAGGCCCTCCACAACTTAGTGAGACCCTGTTTCAAAATAAAGAATAAAAAATAGGGATAGGGGTATAGTTTGGAGGTAGAATGCCCTTGGGTTCAATTCCTAGTAGCGCAAAAAAAAAAAAAAAAAAAAAAAAATCCAACAGTTTGAGTCTCTTTGGGGAAATATTTACTTACCATTCATTCTTTTGCGGGACTGGGGATTGAACCCAGGGGCAATCTACCTCTGAGTTACACCCCTATCCCTATTTTTATTTATTTATTTATTTATTTGCGGTACTGGGGATTGAACTCAGGGGCACTCTGCCTCTGGGCTACACCCCCAGCTCTATTTTTTATTCTTTATTTTGAAACCGGGTCTCACTAAGTTGCAGAGTGCCTCACTAGGTAGCTGAGGCTGGCCGCGAACCCGGATCCTCTGGTCTCAGCCTCCCGAATGCTGGCCTATTTTTATTCTTTATTTTGAAACAAGTTCTTAGTAGGTTGTGGAGGACCTTGCTATGTAGCTGAGGCTGGCTGCAAATCTGTGATCCTCCTGTCTCAGCCTCCCAAGTACTGGGATTACAAGTGTGCACCACCATGCCTGGCTGGGAAATATTTTAAAGTATCCTAAACTTAATTTTATAGGATTATATTTAGTTGGCTTGTACAACTCATTTTTCTCCATCTTTTGAAGCATAAATTGTTAATAATTGTCCAAGAGTTCAGAATACATGGCTGAGTTTCTCTCCACCAGACTTGATACTGAACACTGTTTCAGAGGAGCTAAGGGTCCCTCTGGTGGTGAGTGGTGAGAGCTCTTCTAGCTCAGTGGGTGGTGTGGTTTCAAAGCCTGTAAAGAGGAAGAACTCTGATTCTGGATTATTACCTTGGGTGTTAGTCCAGGAAAAGGGTAGTTAATTGTTCCATGTGTTTCTGTTCCAGTCAGTGGGAATTCTGGGATATTTAAGCACGTGCTCTGGAACAGAAGGGCTGGGGAAGGAGGCTGCTGTCCTAATTTGTTCTACTTAGGGTTTCACAGAACCTGGAGAGCCTTTTAGCAGACCTAGACAATTGTAAAAACTGGTTTAACAACTTTATTTTGTTGTATTGCAGTATTGGAGATTGAACCCAGTGCAGTCAACCACTGATTACATCCTCAGCCCTTTTTATTTTTTGGTACTGGGGATTGAACCAACTATTTCTGAGCTATACCCCCAGCCCTATTTTATTTTGAAACAGGGTCTCATTGAGTTTTTGAGGGTCTTGCTAAATTGCTGAGGTTGACCTCAAACCTACAATCCTACTGTCTCTGTCTCCCACGTACTAGGATTACAGGCATGTGCCGCCATGCCCAGCTCTTATTTATTTATTTTTTATTTTTTTGTGGTACTGGGATTGAATCCAGGGACATCTACCTTCGAGCTACACCCCCAGCCCTGTATTTTATTCTTTGAAACAGGGTCTCACTAAATTGTGGAGGGCCTCATTAAATAGCGGAGGCTGGTCCCGAACCTGCAATCCTCCTGTCTCAGCCTTGAGTACTGGGATTACAAGCATGTGCCACTATGCCCGGCTCTGGTTTATTTTTTGAGATGAAGTCTTGCTATGTTACCAAGGCTGGTCTTGAACTTCTGAGATAGAGCAATCCTGCCTCAGCCTCCTGAGCAGTTGGGACTACAGAGGTGTGCTATTGTGCTTGGCTTGCAAATATATTTAGAGTTGAGCCGGGTGTGGTGGCGCATGCTTGTAATCCCAGCATTTGGGAGGCTGAGACCGGAGGATCTGGGTTCGAGGCCAGCCTCAGCTGCTTAGTGAGGCTCTCCGCAACTTAGTGAGACCCTGTTTCAAAATAAAGAATAAAAAAAAAAAATAGGACTGGAGATGAAGCTCAGAGGTAGAATGCCCCTGAGTTCAATCCCTAGTACCACAAAAAAAAAAAAAATATATATGTATATATATATATATATATATATATTTTAGAGTCTTTTGAATATTCAAGGTAACACAATATTACTTCAAAGCTATTTTAGTAAACAGTTTTGGGGGACATTATCTTCATTTTTTAAAATTTTATAATTTTATAATCTACTGTCCTTATCAGTACTAGACACATCTTTTCCTTTTTCTGGATCATGTTTTCCTAAAATAATGATTCTAAAAACATTTGTTCTAGCTGGGCACAGTGGCCCATGCCTGTGATCCCAGATATTTTGTAGGCTGAGGCAGGAGGATCCCAAGTGCAAGGCCAGCCTGGGCAATTTAATGAGACTCTGTCTCAAAATAAAAAGGGGTGGAGATGTAGCTCAGTGGTTCAGCACCCCTGGGTTCAATCCCCAGTACTGAAAAAAAAAGTAATGGATGATGCACACTTAAGCATTATTAAAATAGTAAATTTTATGAAATGTACATTTTACCACAAAATTACAACTCACCCATATATATATATATATATGTGTGTGTGTGTGTGTGTGTGTGTGTGTGTGTTTCTTTATTAGATGCATTAAAGAACAACAATAACAATAAATGTCATAGATAAGATCAGCTATTTGTAGGAGGAATCTAATCACTAGGTGTGCAGGTGTGTGGCTAAGGAGGCTGAGGAACATCCACATTTAATCAAAGTTCCCTGGGTGCTGGTGGTATTATTCCCTGAAACGGTAAGGTTGTCATTGGCTGCCTCTGACCTCTTTTCGCATACATTTGAAAACCTAATTCCACTTACCCAAAGCTTACTGGTTTTTTTTGGAACTGGAGATTGGAACAAGGGCATTATACCTCCGAGCTACACTCCCAGCCCTATTTTTTTTATTCTTTATTTTGAAATAGGGTCTGACTAAGTTGCTGAGGGCCTCACTAAGTAGCTGAGGCTGGCTGAGAATCGGATCCTTTGGTCACAGCCTCCCAAATACTGGGATTACAAGCATGCACTACCATGCCCAGCCAAAGCTTACTGTTTTGAGGGGCCTTAGGAGCTCTGGCAGCCAGCTCTTTTCCTTCCCGCTGAGGCCCTGGCATTTTCAAACCAGGCGGGGGCAGCAGAACACAGCTGGAACTAATAGCGTGGCATCTATTTACTAGTAAAGATTAGGAAAGGGAAACCATTTTATGATTAAACTTTTTTTACTGGTCAAAATCCAAAAGTTGTCAAAATTTCGAGCTGCTAGGAATGTACTAGACAAAAGCAAGAAATCATAATTTTGATAACTATGAAAAAGTAGTTTTTGATGAGCTCTTTAGAAAATGTAGAAATGTCATTGTTGAAATGCTTTGAAACTTTTCCATTTTCTTTTTCTTCCTGTTTCTGTCTCACCTTCACTGGCATCGGATGAGAAAGATAACCCAGAGTTGTGGGGGGAATTTCTATTCATGTAGGCATCATATAGTCGTAAGTCTTTAGGAGAAAGTAATTCTTGGCAAACATTCCAGGACCATGTATAAGTTGAAAAGGTGTCATAAAAGGACTCGTTTTTAGTGTCTATACCAATCAAATCCCCTCGGATCTTCCGCCAGAGATTGAGCATTTCTTTCCGGTGATCAAGGGCAATTCCTAAATTATAGTTATCTGTAGCTTTCTTCACCTGCAAAGAGAGAGCAGAAGTTACTTTCAAATACCTTTGATTTGTAGACCACAATTATAGATAGCCCAAGAATTATGCATTTGAAAATCACTAAGTATATACTCAGTAGTGCTTCTTGAGGACATGTGAACTTGTTGATGGACAATCAAAACATATTACGTGAGATTAATGAGATAATAAGAAACTATAAAAACATTAAAAATGTTTAATTTTTTTTTTTTTGCGGTACTGGGGATTGAACTCAGGTACATTCTACCTCCAAGCTATACCCCCAGCCCTATTTTTTATTCTTTATTTTGAAACAGGGTCTCACTAAGTTGCGGAGTGCCTCACTAGGTAGCTGAGGCTGGCCACGAACCCGGATCCTCCGGTCTCAGCCTCCCAAATGCTGGGATTACAAGTGTGCGCCACCACGCCCAGCTAATATTTTTATTTAATATTTTTATAGACTAAAATTGGGAGAGATGTGGGATGGAGATAGGCTTTATAATTAGTACCAAATTTAGCCTAGGACAGAGGCGAACCATCTGGGAGAAGATGCTGAGCTAATTCTTGAAGAATTTGATAAAATTGAGGGGTGTTGGAAAGGTGTTTCAGGGAGAAGACAAATAAACAAAGGCTGAAATGCAATAAACATCCTGGGTAAGAGAGTTCAGGCACTTTGGTATTGCTGGAGTGTCATGTTTAAAGTGGGAGGGAAGAGCTGGGCATGGTGGTTCATGCTTGTAATCCCAGTACTTGGGAGGCTGAGGCAGTAGGCCAGCCCTCCACAACTTAGATCCTGTTTCGAAATAAATAATAAAAAATGAGGCTGGGATGTAGCTCAGAGGTAGAATGCCCCTGGGCTCAATCCTTAGTACTGCAAAAATAAATAAATAAATAAACAAATAAACATAAAAATAAAAAATATAAAATAAAATGGGAGGGAAGGAGTAATGAAGGAGAGATGACCCCTTAGACTTAATGCTGTAAGTCAGTGATCTCAGTATAATAGGGGAGAGCCTTTTCATGAAAATCATTCTGTAATAAGCCACTGTTTTATTTTTTTATTTTGAAACAGAATTTTTTTTTTATTGGTGCATTGTAATCATACATCTTTTTTTTTTTTTTTTTGCGGTACTGGGGATTGAACTCAGGGGCGTTCTACCTTCGAGCTATACCCCCAGCCCTATTTTTTTTTATTCTTTATTTTGAAACCGAGTCTCACTAAGTTGCGGAGTGCCTCACTAAGTAGCTGAGGCTGGCCTCGAACCCGGATCCTCCGGTCTCAGCCTCCCGAATGCTGGGATTACAAGCGTGCGCCACCATGCCCGGCTGTAATCATACATCTTAATGAGATACAAGATGGTTGAGGCATACATGTTCCCAGCACTCATTTAACCCTGAAAAGAAAGGGTTAAACCTCGCTTCTAAATTGCCAAGACTGACCTCAAACCTGTGATCCTCCTGTCTCAGCCTCCCAAGTACTGGGATTACAGGTAATGACTACTCCTGGTTGTTTTAAATTAAAATACATGGTATCTGTATTAAATTACTGTGATTGTCCCAGGAAAACTAGATTATTACCAGTACTTTTTCAAAGTTACGTATACATTCTTTACTTATTTTTATTAATTGGTGCATTTTAATCATACATTTTGTTAGGTAGAAGCTGATAAAGGCATATTGCACACATTTCTCATTTAACCTCTTCCCTAAATCCCACCCTACTTTCTCTCCCTTCCTCCTTCTCAAGTTCAGATTAGTGATTGACTTTGATATATTTGTGAAAGTACCTCATGTGCATTAGGGTGCCCCCCCCAGCCACTTTTTTTTATGGAAATGAGGTAAATCCCTCAGTTGTGTGGAATAGAAAATATAGTTGAAGCCAGGTACAGTGGTGCATGACTATCATCCCAGTACTTGGGAGACTGAGACAGGAGGATTGCAGGTTGAAGATCAGCCTCAGCAATTTAGCAAGACTGTTTCAAAATGAAAAATAAAAAAATACGGCTGTTAGTATAGCTTGGAGGAAGAATGTCCCTGGGTTCAATCCCTGCCATGGAGAGGGAAGCCTTTGCTTTTTAGCAGGACAGTGACATGGCTGGCTCTTTGTGTTAGCTCTTTAGCAAGTTGTGTGGCTGGAGGGGAGCAGCTGCAAAGCTCAGGATACCAGCTTGGAGGCTGTTATGCAGGCAAGACCCATGCAAGGCCTAAACTAAGGCAGAGGCAATAAGGCATGGAGTGAAGGGGACAGATGTGCAAAATGTCCCCAAATGAGAGGACCTGGATTTGGTGATTGGCAGACATGAGAAATGAGGAAAAAAGCAAAAGTTGAGGATGGTTCCTGGCCTTATAGATTTAATGACTGAGTAGATGGTGACATAGCAACAACTGAGGTACAGGATGCCTTGGGGAGCACAAGTTTGGTGCAAAAAATGGTGAATTGGTTTAGAACATGTTGAGTTTTATGTGATGAGACATAGCATAGAGATGGAAATAAAACAAACAAACAAAAAAACAAATAGTAATGGGGATTGAACTCAGAGGCATTCTACCTTTGAGCTATACCCTCAGCCCAATTTTATTTCTTATTTGGAAACAGGGTCTTGCTAGGTTAATGAGAGTCTCACTACTTGCTGAGGCTGTCCTCAAACCTGGGATCCTCCTGTCTCACCCTCCCAAGTACTGGGATTACAGGCGTGTACCACCATGCCTGGTGAGGTGGGAATATTTATCAGGTGGTCAGTGAGATAAGACAGGAGTACAGGAAAGAAGTCTAGGCTAGAGACAAATTAAGAGTTATCAGCCATACAGGTGGCAGCTGAAATAAGAGGGTAGATTGAAATAGCCCAAAGAATATTTACCCTAGCTGTTTCTTCACCTGATAAAAGAGCTATGCAATATCCTCCTGTGACAGCAGGGATGCCGAGCTATTGATCTTCTCAGGCATCTTAGCTCCAGGGCTGGAGGCCTCTGGCTACCTGCGGCCTCCACTTACTCTAGTATGTAGATGTGCCATGAGAGACCCAGGCCTTTGTGTCTTGCAGCATGCACTACTGTACACCTGTAGTTCCAATTATCCCAGTTCATCACTACTGTCTATTTCCTTCTCCATGACTTCTACCCTCACTCCAAACTTGCTGAGGGTAGGAACTGTGTTTTTCTGCCTGTGATGTCTCCTGATCTCAGAAATCCTGAATAAACAATTACTGAACAAAGGAATGGATGAGCGCACACAAGAAGAGCAGTACCATGAGACAGGAAAACTAGGAAATATCAGTACTTAAGGGGTTCAGAAAAGAAAAGAGAGAGGAAAGGACACAGAGCCAGCAGATCTGCCGGTGCCGTCTGGGAAGGCATCGGACAGTGACTACTCACGTGCGGCTTAATAGCGGCGGCATCAGCCACTGTCCAAGTCTGCTTTCTCTTGAGGATTTGGTTGATGGTGAGGATGTCTTCTGAATAGTTCGAGGCAATGTGGATAGGCTTTATATTTGCTGCCTTTATGTGCATTAAAAAAAAAAAAAGGTTAGTAATACATTTGAGTTTGAATTACATAACAAAGACATAATAAACAGAAGTATATTTTATTATAAGAGGATTTGTATATGACTTATAAGGTGTTTTTAAGCCATTTGTCAGTTGTGTTGGAACACCTAGCATAGCATCACAGGTAAATGAGCATTTAGTAAATCCTCTTCAATAGAGATGACGCCTACTCTCAAGAGAAATATAGACAGATGGTTTATGTGTGGAATGGATTTGGAGAGTAGAAAGGAGCCAACTCCATCCACCCAAACCTCCCAAGCTATTACAAAACACCAAAATGAAGGGGCCTCCACAGAGTACAACCTCTACTACCTCCAAACTTCTCATGGGAACCCATGTCTGTTTTGCCTGGTTCTTGGGCTACTGAACAATGCTAGTAGAAATCACATGCATATACTGATTTTTTTTTTTTTTTTGCGGTACTGGGGATTGAACCCAGGGGCATTCTACCTCTGAACTACATGCCCAGCCCTATTTATTTATTTATTTATTTATTTATTTATTTATTTTTTGTGATACTGGGGATTGAACTCATCAGGGGCATTCCACTTCTGAGCTATACCCCCAGTCCTATTTTTTTATTCTTTCTTTTGAAACAGGGTCTCACTAAGTTGCGGAGGGCCTCACTAAGTAGCTGAGGCTGGCTGCGAACCTGGATCCTCCAGTCTTAGCCTCCCAAGTATTGGGATTACAAGCGTGCGCCACTATGCCCGGCTCTATACTGCTTGCTTTCTTTGAAAATATGTGTTACCCAATCTAGACCTTCAGTATTGCTTGAAATTCCTTTCTTCATTTCCTGTTAATGCTCTTATAGCATTCACAGTGGCTGCTGGAAAGCCTGACCTTCAAACTCTCTTGGCTGATGACCTCATCTCTCTTTATTTATTTATTTTTTGTGGGAATTGAACCCAGAGGCATTCTACCTCTGAGCTACATTCTCAGACCAATTTTTAATTTCTTATTTGGAAACAGGGTCTCACTAGGTAGCTGAGAGCCTCACTAAATTGCTGACACTGCCCTTGAACCTGCGATCCTCAGCTTCCCAAGTACTAGGATTACAAGTGTGTGCCACCATGCCCAGCGACCTCATTTCTTTAAAGGTATCTGAAATGAATTCTCTTAAAGTTTCTTTCCAGTTTATGATTTCTTAATCTTTGAACCTATTTTATTATTTCCCTTTATATGTGAGAAGTTTTCCTGATTCCCAAGGCCAAAGTTTCCCCCTATTGTTCTTTTTTTTTTGTGTGTGTGGTACTAGGAATTGAATCCAGGTGTATCCTACCTGTGAGCTACACCCCCAGCCCTATTTTATTTTGAAATAGGTTCTCACTAAGTTGCAGAAGGCCTTGCTAAATTGCTGAGGCTGGCCACAAACTTGCAAATTTTTTTTTGGTACTGGGAATGGAACCTGGGGGCATTCTACCTCCAAGCTACAGCCCCAGCCCTATTTTTTTAATTCTTTATTTTGAAACAGGGTCTCACTAAGTTGCAGAGGGCCTCACTAAGCAGCTGAAGCTGGCCTTGAACCCGGATCCTCCAGTCTCAACCTCCCAAATGCTGGGATTACAAGCCTGCACCACCACATCCGGCACAAACTTGCAATCATTCTGTCTTAGCCTCCCAGGTACTGGGATTATAAGCATGCACCACCATGCCCAACTACCCTGTATTCTTTTTTTGCGGTACTGAGGATTGAACCCAGGGGCATTCTACCTCCGAGCTACACCCCTAGCCTTATTTTTTTATTCTTTATTTTGAAACAGGGTCTTACTAAGTTGCAGAGGGCCTCACTAAGTAGCTAAGGTTGGCTACGAACCTGGATCCTTCTGTCTCAGCCTCCCAAGTACTGAGATTACAAGCATGTGCCACTACACCTGGCTTCCCTGTATTCTTTATTTACTCCTTTTATGTTTCTTTTCTGTAGGGACAGCTTCATGGCTGTACAGTTACACAGGGGTTCACGTGCAGGAGAGCCCTGCATTTGTTCTGCTACTGCTGTCTTGAAATAATTTTTTTTTT
>PVLC010036103.1:0-15969 GCA_004027655.1 Graphiurus murinus
AGCACATGATGTACCTACACAATCATATCAAGGTCACTCACTGAAGTGAACCTTAGGGGGAGGGAGGGGGAGGGAATGGGGAGGGAATCGGGGAAGGGGTCAAATGAGAATTGTGTGCAAATATGTTGTTAACAATTTGTACTTAACAAAGATGTATGCTATATTGCACGAGTTACTACAATAAAAAATTAAAAAAAATCACAAATCCTAACCTGAACTTTAAACTTTTAATTAAAAAAAGTCTTCATTAATGGAGACTTTCAAAATTCCACATGCTTCTCAGCTAAAAGAATTCCCTAAAATCTTAATCATAGTGCTCTGAAACATCTATTTAAAAAATTTGTACTGTATTCTCAAATGCAAATCTGATCTATCAAAATGAGCAGTATAATACTAAAAGCCTTTCATGTTATCCACCACAGTGGAAATACTTGTATTTACACACACACACACACACACACACATACACACTTTTTGGTGCTTTGGATCAATCCCAGGGCCTCCTGAATGCTAGGCAACTGCTCTACCACTGAGGTATACCCCAGCTCCAATTACTTGTATTCTCTAAGAAAGAAATCATTCCCATTCATAATCAGCTACCAATATTTAAGAAAATACTGTATATGCTTTCTTTTGCAATGAAACATTGTTTTGAGGTTACAGAACTTCAGGAAAAAATGGTCATTTGGAAATAAATTCAGAAATTACATTCAGGCTCCTACACACTAAATAAGAAAATGTAAAAGAAATGAACATAGTAGTAGAAAAGCTTTATGCAAAAGAAAAAGTTTCCATAGGAATATCAACAATGCAGTCCTACCCTGATAGTTTCTTAGCTTCCATGTAGTTCATTCAAGTGTGTTAGGATCAGCAGGAAGCAAGACAAACAAAAAAGGAACTAATATGAAAACGTTTTCTCCAAGTTTAATGCAAAGAAAATAATTACAGTGCAAGATGCAATGTCAAACTCTTCCTCTTCACATGGTGAGCTCATGGTTTATGTGTTTTTTTTTTAATTCAGCCTTTATACGTAAAAAGGCATTTAAGCAAAAATAACTCAGTTCATTCTATAACTTACAAATCTGTAAATCTGTTAAAAGAAGAAGCGTCCTCTCTTTCTTCCTCTGTTTTTTTCTTATCTGTCTATATCTATCCTGATAGTCTATGAAAGAGAGAGAGAGAGGAAGGAGTGTGTGTGTGTGTGTGTGTGTGTGTGTGTGTGTGTGTACATATTATAACTGGCAGAAGCCAAAAGCACTTTATGACTTTGGAAGTCAAACACATGTCTGTTATTCAACTGATAAATCCCACATGACAGTCATAGGATCAGTTGGTTGTTTTTTCCAAGATGTTACTGTATCCTGCTTTTCCTTGTGCTTACAAAGGCTCAGCTTCAGCGATGGCCCATTTCCTCTGCAAGATATTTCTTTCTCATGAACTTAAAGCCAAATACCATGCCACCTCTATGATAGGTTCCTGGATTTCAATGATTGCTGTCAAACATCCTTCATTTGGCAAATGAGAGAGGCAGTAGCTGAAGAAAGCAGGTGGAGGAGAGGGTGTGCTCTCAGCAGAGCCTCCACAACCCCTGGTGCTACAATGCCTTTCATCATGCCCAGAGTACACTTGGTGCCATTGAGCCAAAACATGAGATTTGCTTTCCTTTTTACATCCTTTAATCTGATTGTTGTTTAGTGGCTTTTTCTTCTTCAGATCTGTTCTTAGAACTCAGATGAGTCTACTATTGCCTAAGTGTTGTTTTAGTTACTCTGCTTCTCATGATTCCAGACACAGTACAGGACCCTGCTTTCCTGAAGATAGATGGCTCTGAACTCACCACCTCCCAGGACAGTTGGTACACTGCAAAATGGTGGTCATGCCCAAAAATAAGTTGAGATGATATGCTTTGTAAACTCCCCAACTTTTATTATTGGATTCTTTTATTAAGTAGATCAATAGTCCACTGTTTCAGCTGTGATTTTTTCCATCTAGGTGCAGAAGTTACTCTCTTGTGAGGAAGGGAAAGTTTGGGAATACTTCCTGGGGAGGAGGAGTACCTGACTTTGCTGGTCAATGAGGAAAAGGAGCTGAACATTCTCAGTTTAGCCCCTTTGCTTTATTGTTCTCTTTCTCTGTGTTACCTCTCCTAGAGAACCTCTTCTTCTGTTCCTCCATGAGGAGGGCTTTCAATATCGTGATCTGCTATTGAGGTGGGGAGATTTAAAGTTTGAAATGGGTATGGTCAATTCAGAGGAAATTTATTAGAGAACTCGATTTGGGCTAATATCTATACTCTTTTCTCCAAACTGGCCTTTTCAGTAATAGAACTGGTAGTTTTATTCTCCAGATACCTGATTCTTGTGTACACATCCCAACTGGTTTTGAATTCAGAAGACTGATAGGGAATTACCACTTCTTCTACAGAAGCATGGTACCCCTTGCTATGGTTGGAGATGGTTTGAATATGCTCCTCAAAGTTTCACTTGTTGGAAGGTTGGCCCCCATTGTGGCAATGAGAGGAAATAGAGGCTTTAAGAAGTGGGGCCCAGTGGGAAGTCCTCAAGTCATTGGGGAAGCTGCCCTCAACAGGCATTATGGGAGCTTTCATGAGAAGAGTTGTTACAAGAGCAAATCCAACTCCAAACAGCTCTCTGGCTTCCTGTTTTGCAATGTGATCTCTTATTCCTGCATGTGTTCCTGCTATGATGCTATTTGGTTCTCACCAGAGGCTGAACCAATGGCTTGGACTTTCAGTCTCGAAAGCTGTGAGGTAAATGAACCTCTTTTCTTCATAAGTAGCTTGCCTCAAGTATTCATTATAGTAATGAAAAATGAACTAACACATCTCCAAATCCCAGTGGCTAGAACATAAAGGTTTATTCATCACTTATGTCACATATTCATTGGGATCTGGTCATGAGCCTTGACTATGCATTGCCACACAGTGAGAATTTAGGATTTTAAATGATCAATTCAAGCTGGGTTTGGTGATGCACCCTTAATCCCAGTACTTGGGAGGCTGAGACAGGAGGATCACAAGTTCAAGGACAGCCTCAGCAAACAGTGAGACTCTCATCAACCTAGTGAAACCTTGTTTCAAAATTAAAAATAAAATAGGGCTAGGGGTATAGCTGGGAGGTAGAATGCTCCTGGGTTTGATTCCCAGTACCAAAAGAAAAAATCATTTCAAATTAGAGTACTTTTAAGTAGGATTTTTTCAGAAACTAGAACTTGAAACAATTTTTAGACTTGAATCCTGTGGTATAATTACAAGGACTGTGCCAGAGTGGTGTTATCAAACTTAACTCTTTCCATTATGGAGCCAATATTTATACTAAACAACAAAAAGAAAATAGTTCTTACAACTGAATAGGACTTTTCATGTCTCCCTGATATGCAAAGAATTATTTTCGGGAATATTTAATTCAGAGCTTAGTTTGCAGGGTGTTGGCACTTTTGCTTTGGGGATATGAGTTAGATTATACCAACCTATATTATTTCTAAATTACATGTCAGCAGTCGAAAATTAAATGAGTGAGGAGGAAAAGAATCATTACCAGAAAGGTGAATAGACTGATTGTACTTGGTTGCTAAAAGTAAGGGCTCTGGAAAGATCAGTGGTTTGAATTTCTGGAAAACCTATCTTCTTGGATACTCTTCAGAGTTGTGATAAATTCCTCCAGCAGCAGCAGGTGGGAGGTAGGTCTATTGATACCACACTTTCTCCTGGCCCTGGGATTTCAAACTGACAAGACTCATGCTGAGTTCAAAGAAAGACCTTTCTTTGCTTTCATATTCAAATATGAAAAAAGCTTTGAACTGTCAGATGTCAGACATTTGGGGAAAAGTCAACGACCAGACAAATTTACATATTTATTACTTTTGTCTAGGATAGAGTAATCTTTTCTCTCTCTCCCTTTCTTTCTCCCTCAATCAACAATTGTATTTTGTCCACTGGACACATATGTTTGTTCCTATTATATGCCAAATAATTCAGTGAGCTGATGATACTACAATGATTAAGGCTGAAATAACCCTTCACTTAGTAAATGTCTCAATCATGTGGAAGGAGGAAGTGGATCTAGACAGGTAAATGGCCCACAGCTAATTCAGTGTGAGAAATATCAGGACAAGGACATACCAGGTGCTAAGGGATTCTTAGAGCAGAGACCAGGGATGTGTCACCACACCTGTTTGGTTACCCCTTTTGCCCTTATGCCTTATCCCTTTCATATTCAACTATTTCCTAAAAACATATGTCTCTCTCCTTTATCTACACACGTAATTTCTACTCTAAGTCTTTCAGATATACCATGCTCTCTCTAACTTCTGGGACCTGGCTCATTCTTTCTTCTTCTGATCTTAACCATCCCTAAGATCACCATTACAAGTCACTCATTTCAGGAAGTCTGGTGTGTCTTCATCCTGGTATTTCTCACTCTGAATTAACTGTAGGCTGTTTTTGGAAACCTCTCTGATATCTCTGTTGCAAGTGGATTAAGAGAGACAAAGACAGAAGGTAGGAGATAAAGAGACCAGTAAAGGAGCTATATAGACATCCAGGTGAGAGATGATGGTGGTCTGAGAGTATGTAGTGGCATCAGAGTACACAAAACAAGTAGATTTGAGAAAAGCTGAAAAGACAAAACTGATAGGACTTGTTCAGAGACATGATATGGATGGTGTGAGAAAGGGAGGAATCTAGCAGGACACTAAAATCACTCAAGTCTTTGGTTTGGACACTAGGTTCATAGTGAGATCATTTATTGAGACAGGAAACCCAGGATGAAGAGCTCATATTCACTAAAATCCTCTTGACTTACTATTGAAATGGCCTGCAGATGGTTCATATGCTAAGATGGCCTCCATGTCTCTCTGCTTGAGGTCATTCTTAGGCCACTAGAATGAGCTTGACTTTAGGGCAGATGTGGTCAGACCTGAAGTTGCAGGGTATTAATCCCCAGAATGGACCTTTCATCAACAGTGAGGGGCTGGGACTGATGCATAAGTACCCTAGCTTCCTTGTCTCTGTGCATCAAGTTCCGTCCAGTGTCTCAGAGGGTACCTAGTGAGACTGAGCCTCCCCTCTTGCTAACAGCAATAACCTGCTAATTATCTCTGTCTCTCTCTCTCTCATCACCATGCCCAGCCTGTCCTATTTTAAAGGATCCTTGTGATTATCCCACCTAGATAGTCCATGATAATCTTGTTCTCAAAGTTAGCTCATTAGAAACCTTAATTCCCACTGCAAACTTAATTCCTCCTTGCCATGTAACATAACATATTCCCAGATTCTGGGTATCTATGTGGTGCTGGGGCTAGAACCCAGAGCTTTGTACATGCTAGACAAGCACTCTACCACTGAGCTATAGCACCACCCCTCACAGATCCATTTTAAATGCTGTGTTTTTAGCCTGATGTGGTGGTACATGCTTGTAATTCAGTACTTGGGAGATTCAGATAGGAGAATCACAGATTCCAGGCCAGCCTCAGCAACTTAGCTAGATCCTGTTTCAAAGTAGAAAATAAAAACAGACTGGGGGTGTAACTCAAAGGTAGAACACCCTATGTTGAATCCCCAGTACCAAAATAAATAATTAAATAAATATTGTGTTATTGTGCTGCATCAAACTCTTCTAGAACTAATAGTATCAACTTTTGTGAAATTCTTATATATAAAACATTGTTGAACAATAAAATATGCCTGGCCTGAAAGCAGTAGTGATGGTTTTTATTTTTTATTCATAATTTATAGAAGAAACACAAAACTCAAACTTTCAAGACAAATAGTAAATATATTATGTGGTAAAAAAATATTCATAGGTGTTTTCCCCAGTGTTCCTAAAAATGACAAGGCAGTAGCTGGAAGATTATGAGGAAGCAATAAATATTAAACACCGGTAGACACAGTGGCTGTCTGAAGGCTCCCAGAGCCTCCAGTAGATCGTTGCTAATGATTCTTCTCTGACAAAGCCTTGCTCCTGAAGTTCTTTGTTGGCACTCTCCCCATAAAGCTTTAATGAGCTCTCTTCCGCTCTGATCTGGGAGGGAACAGAGAGGTAAGGAGAAGAAGAGAAGGTGCATACCTTCCCTATGCTGGAGGACCCTGGAGCAGCAGGAAAGCAGCCTGAGCCCCTCAGCCCCACTCATCCCCCAGTGTAAGGTGGCCACCCCACACAGGGGCCCTGAAGGCTGCTGAAAGGCCTCAGTCTAAAACAGACTTCTGAAATACCACTCTTTAAGTAGAGAATTAGAATAATGTTATTGCTATCTGCAGATAATGAGTTAACAGATTGATTGACAGATCAGCAAAGGACTCAGGAGGATGGTACACCAGCCTAGCAAGGGAGCAGGCTGTGTTTACTAGGAGTGTTTAGGGCCACCCTAGTCAGAGTAAAGGAACTGAGAACCAGAGGGGATTTAAAGACCTCCACGGGTCCTTGCATCTCTTTGTAAGTTCTGATCCACAAAAATGACACTAAGGTCCTATCATATGAAAATAGCTGCCATTCCTGAATATATGTTAAACACCAGACCTAGTACCAGTGGTGTATGCTTGTAATTCAGTACTTGGGAGATTGAGACAGGAGGATCACAGATTAAAGGCCAGCCTCAGCAACTTAGCTAGATCCTGTTTCAAAATAGAAAATAAAAACAGACTGGATGTGTAGCTCAGATGTAGAACACCCTGTGTTTAATCCCCAGTACCAAAATAAATAAATACATAAATAAATAAACAAATATTGTGTTATTATTGTGCTGCATCAAACTCTTCTAGAACTAATAGTTCCAACTTTTGTGAAATTCTTGTATATAACACATTGTCGAACAATAAAATATGCCTGGTCTGAAAGCAGTAGTGGTGGTTTTTATTTTTTATTCATAATTTATAGAAGAAACACAAACTCAAACTTTCAAGCCAAATAATAAATACATTATGTGATAAAAATATTAAGTTACTTTCTACACATTATCGGATTTAATCTCTATCACCTCCTATGTGATGTACTTTCAATGCTGACAACAAAGAGGAAATTGGGGCCAGAGAGGTTTAGTTATATACCTACCATCACATAGCTTATAACATTTTAGAGCTGGGATTCAGAGTCATGACTTCTGGCTCTGGAGGCCTCCCTTCCAACTTGGAAGCACCACATACAGCCTTTTCTACAGGGTAGTTTCGTTGTCAGTGAAGGGACGATTCAAACCATCAGCAGGTGGCTTTTTTGACCATTCTCTGGGATAAAGTCTAGGACAAACACATAAATAAGTAGTTTGTGCAAGAATGCCAGCAAGGGACATGAATGAATGATAGGCAGGTGTCACTCTCTGTTCTTTGTCTCCATGAGCACAAGTAACTTGACTGCTTAGGTGCAGGTAGGGAAAGTGTGTAATACTTCGAGACATCAAATATTTACTTGGTGTCATCACAGAAACAATGCTATCTGTCATCTGGTATTTCACACTTTGTCATCTGGAAAGCCTGCTGAACTTGACTTTCCTCTCTATCCTGGAGAAACTGGATATTGCTAAGCCACATGGGGTTGCCTTCCCAGATGTCATGCCCGGGTCCCTGGCTCCTCACTTGCCTTGAGTCACACTCTTACCTGCATACAGGACATGTTGTGACAATGAGCTGCAACAGAGTGTCATTGAGTGTGTTGTGACCACCTACCAGTGTTTGGTGGCTTACGTTTGCTGTGTGTAGTGTAGACACCATATTCCTGTACAGATGAGGCTGCCATGACTTCCTCATTCTTTCTGAAGGAAGCATGGGGAGGGTTAGTGTTAGGGTACTGAAAGATAATAGGGCCAAAAAGTCAAACCCTTCTTGACACTTGATGTACAAGCAAAACTTAAATGCCAGAAAGAATTATAGACTCTTTGTTTAATTTTATAACTCTGAATTTTTTTTCTTTTTGTGGTACTGGGGATTGAACCCAGGGGCATTTTACCTCAGAGCTACACCCCAGGCCCTTTTAATTTTTTTGTTTGGTTTTGAAACAAGGTTTCACTAAGTTGCTGAGAGTCTTGCTACTACTAAGGCTGGCCTTGAACCTGCAGGCCTCCTGTCTCAGCCCAAGTAAGTACCTGGGATTACAGATGTGCACCACCATGTCCAGTTAAATTTTTTATTAAAAAATTGTTACATAGTAGATTTTATTTTTTTTCTTTTTGGTCCTGGGGCACTTTACCAATGAGCTATACCCCCAACATTTTTTTATTGTGAGACAGGGTCTTGCTAAATTTCCCAGGCTGGCCTTGAACTTCGGATCTTCCTCAGTAACTGGGTTATAGATGTGCACCACTGCACTCAGCTAGATTTGATTTTTTGATGTATGGTTCTATTAATTTTAATACATGTTTAGTTTCATGTAACTACCATCATGATAAGGTTATAAACCAATTTTATCACCTTTCAAAACCTTCCTCTTGTTACTCTTTTCTAATCGCCCACTCTAGTCCCTGAAAACCTCTTTTTCTCACTAAAGTTTTGTCTTTGAGAATGTCATATAAATGAAATCTTACAGCATGTAATCTTTGGCGACTATTAACATAGTGCCTTTGTGATTCATCTAAGTTGTTGTGTGCATCAGTACTTCCTTCCTTTTTTTTTGTGCTAGGGCTTGAACCCAGAGCCTCAGACATGCCAAGCACACAGTCTACCACTAAGCTATACCCCAGCCCTAATACATCCTCTATTTTTCTTTCTGAGTAGCACTTCATGTTGTAGATATATCATCACTGTTAATTTCTTGGAAATTAACTTACTTTTATTTGTTTGTTTGCAGTACTAGGGATTGGACCTAGAACTTCAAGCATGCTAGGCAAACTATCTACCACTGAACTACTTCCCCAGCCCAATTTATTTTTAAAATTAAAGTATAACTAACATGCTATGCTTTGAATATGGTCTGTCCTCTCTGAAACTCTTGTTGATTAATCCCTATTACAAGATATTAAGAGTTGGGATCAGATGAGGCCTTTTAGAGGATATTAAGATTCTGTCCTCAGGAGTAGATGAATCCACTCATGCAATTAATGGACTCATGGGTTAATGGATTATCTGGGGGAATGGGTCTACTGTAAAAGCCAGTTTGTCTAGGTTTCTCACATGTTACCTATCTCTGGCCCCAAGAAAGCTGTCACCATATGAAGTCTCTCTACCTTAGACAAGAACCATGAACTAAAATATCTCTTCTCTTTATAAAGTATCCAGTCTTTGGTATAGTGTTATTAGCAACAGAAAACATACTAAGGCAATATACCATAACATTAGTCAATTTACCTTAGTTTTCTAAAATGAAGAAATGGATCATGCAATAATTCCCCCCCATAAAATGATAACATTTAATCTGGAAACAGATTTTTAAGCATGCCATGTTTGACTAACTTTCTCCAGTTTCCTGCCCTGTTGTTTTTCTGTCTTTGGAGGGGAAAAAGAAAGAAAGCATATTATTTCTATATTTGGAGAATTGTTCAGTACAAGTTCTTTCTCCATCTGCTTATACTCATGTTATTAACACATGTTCACTCTTTTCTACTGATTTCAGATTGGTCCTCCAACACTCTACATTGTCTTTATTTTTTAATTTTTTTGATAGGTGAAACCTGTGTATTATACAAAATGCAAACCCCACAAAATGGTATGCCAAGGTAATTTAGTCTCTTCATCCCCTATCTCTCAGCAACCCAGTCTCTTCTCTAAAATCAACCATTTTTTTAAATAATTTTTAGCATCAGTATAGATCTTTTCTAGGCATTTGTAAATACACAGACACACACACACAGACACACACACAGACACACACACACACACACACACACACACACACACACACACATATATATATATATATATATATATATATATATATATCAATGTATATGTTTTAATTGGCTCTTTGTTGCTATGACAAAAGGCCTGAGAAAAATAATTGAAAGAAGAAAGATTTATTTTGGTTCAGAGTTTCATTAGTCCATGTTCAGCTAGAAGTAATAATTCCATTGCTTCTAGGCCTCTAGTGAGGCAGAACATCATGGCAAAAGGGCTGTTCACCTCATAGTTAAGGGCATGTCCCCAAAGGTCCACTCCCTTCAACTAGGTTCCACTTCCTACAGTTTCCACCACCTTTAAATAGTCCATTCAGCTATTACTCCATCAATGCTGTAATTCATTGATGATGTCAAAGCTCTCATGATCCAATCACACCCCAAAAGTCCCACCTCTGAACATTGCTGCACTAGGAACCAAGTCTTTAACACATGAGCCTTGTGGGAAATTCCAGCTCCAAGCCATCATAGTATACAAACATATATAGAAGTATATGAATGCATATGTACATGCATGCACATATAAAATATAAATAGGTGCATATAAGATAAATGCATATACAAACATATACATATACATTTTCCCTACACATATATGAGGGCATGTTCTATCCAATGTTCTATGCTTTATTTTTTCTCTTAATTTCCCTTCATTTGGAACTCTTTCCAGGAAAGTACATTTAGAGAAGTCTTTTGTGTCTGTTTCAGTCTTCTGTATGACTCTTTCATAATTTTCTTGAAATCATCCCATAACTGATGGTGTGTATAGTGTTTCAATACTTTGTCCTTGCAGTCAATGAATTTCTGAAGTGAATACACTGTTTTCTTTTAATTATTTCACACATGGAACCAACTCTGTAGGATAATTACTTAGAAATGGAAGTGTGTGTGTGTTTGTGTGTGTGTGTGTGTGTGTGTGTGTGTGTGTGTGTGTAAGTTCCTGGAGATTGAACCCAGGGACATTTTACCTCCAAGCTACACACCCAGTCTTATTTTATTTATTGAGGTAGAGTTTTGCTAAGTTGCTGAGGGTCTTGATAAGTTGCTGAGACTGACCTTAAACCTGCAAACCTTTTATCTCAGCCTCCCAAATCCTGGTATTACAGGTATGAGCCACCATGCTCAGCAGAAATAGAATTTTTGATCTAGGAGCATATACATTTCTACTTTTGAAAGGTATTCCTGAAATAACCTTCAGAAATGCCCATTTATGCTCTATTAGCAATGGATCAGAGTGTTTCTGCATTATCAATGTATATTTAATTACTAAGGTAATTTTTTACTTAATATTCAATTATCAATATCAGGAAATTAGTATTAGTAGTTTCTCAATCTTTCTTCGTTTAATGACAGTGACATTTTTTAAGAATCTAGGCTTGTTATTTCAAAAAATGTCCCTTAATTTGGACCTATTCTTTCTTTACAACAAAGAACCAACTGCAAAAAGTCAGTGCAAAAACAAAGCAAATTTGTTTAAAAAAGAATAAGCAGCCGGGCGTGGTGGCGCACACACTTGTAATCCCAGCATTTGGGAGGTTGAGACTGGAGGATCCGGGTTCGCAGCCAGCCTCAGCTACCTAGTGAGGCACTCCGCAACCTAGTGAGACCCTGTTTCAAAATAAAGAATAAAAAAGTAGGGCTGGGGGTATAGCTCGGAGGTAGAATGCCCCTGAGTTGAATCCCCAGTACCGCAAAAAAAAAAAAAAAGAATAAGCAAAAATATCTTTAAAATATAATTAGAAGGATGTCTACCATTTTTGAAAGACTATTTACTATTTTTGAGCCCTTACTACATGCCAAATATTAAGTTAAACACTTTTCCTATTAATAATAGCTAATGTTTATCAGATACCAAATTTGTGTCAGGCAAGTGCTAAGTGCCTTATATGCATTCTCATTTAATCCTCATAATAATTCTTCAAAACTCTCCATATCAATGGATAAGTAATTCACAGCACAGTCGACCTTCTATATCCCTGCATTCTGCATCTGTGGATTCAACACACTGTGAATAGGAAACATAAACAAAAGTATAGTCAGTACTGAACATCTACAGACTTTCTGTTCTTGTCATCATTCTGTAAACAATACAGTGTAACAACTATTTACATTGCACTTACATTGTAATAAGTAGCATACAAGAGGATGTGCATTGAATTAATATGTAAATATTACAGGGTTTTATTAAGAGAGGAGCACCTACAGGGACCCTGGGATCAACCCCCAGCAGACTCCGAGAGACAGTTGCATGGAGTGGCAGAATGGTGTACCTCACATCACAAACTGGTTCTTTTCCTCTTGCCTCCCTTCCCTCGCTTTTCTCTTCCACTCACAAAAGTTATACAAATTAATTACAACAAATTAAAATATTTCAGAGGGGGACAAAGTAAAAGTGGAGTGCCTTTGCCTCTCTCCAGTGTCCCACACCAGAGACAACATCTATTCCCATCTGGCATTTTTATTTCCAGGCCATTTTCTATTGGAATCAAAATTGTAAACCAACACGTTCTGAATCCAAGATGCTTCTTTGTAGTGAATACTCAGTGTTGCCCTCCATATGCAAGTAGTAAAATTATATATCTGTATAGATTCTGTGAAGTCAAATGGCTCATAAAACTATTACAACCAGAGTATTAACATAAAATTAGGAAAATCTAAACCTTATGAAGGACCATCTCTATTACAGAGTCTTTGTCTTCATAGCATAAAGAACACAAAATTAATTCATTAATTCTAAAATAAAAAGCAAATGTCGAAATGACCACCCACAAGCACCTTTTGTGAACATTCTAATTAGCCAACTGCTGACTATAAAGATTGAAATAATAAGGTATGTAACCAAGGAGAAAAGTCACTAAAATCAAAAGCAGTCCAGTTAAGCAAGGGTTAATCTAGTTGAAAGTTTGCTATAGCAGCAAAATGGAACCAAGAGATTTTAATAAAATTTTTGTAGTTTCAGGTAACCTGATAGTATTAAATTACGTGTATGTTATTGACTGCATGGTATCATAGTAAGGTTATATCCATGACCAGAGTGTTGAACACGTCCCAAAACACAGAAGGAGCTTTGCTCCTCCTCCTCTTTCTCCTTATTCTTTATCTCTCTAAAAACTTTGGATTATTATTTCTTCAATGATACCTTAGAATGTACCATAAATTGTTTGTACTTTTTATCTTTGCAAGAAGAGAGAGAAGAGTGTGCGATTCTTCATTAGCTTTCATTTTTTAAATTGGGTATTGTTTTATTGATGGTTTATTTCTTGGCAAATTTTGGCAATTTTTTTTTTTGTTCTAGAAAATAAATTTCATTTTCAAATATACTGGTAAAACTCCTTTTTTTTTTTTTTTTTTCAATATTCAGGGGCATTCTGCCTCCGAGCTATACCCCCAGCCCTATTTTTTATTCTTTATTTTGAAACAGGGTCTTACTAAGTTGCAGAGTGCCTCACTAGGTAGCTGAGGCTGGCCACGAACCCGGATCCTCTGGTCTCAGCCTCCCAAATGCTGGGATTACAAGCGTGTGCCACCATGCCCGACTGGTAAAACTCCTTTATATTATTCATTTCTAATTAAAAATATCTGCTATATCTCTATTTATGTCAACTTCTTTGTTTATCTCTGTTTCATATTTTCATTTTCTGCGAATTTCTCTTTTCATTGACTTTTTGGGGGGAATGCTGGGGACTTTTGGGGGGGAACGTAGGGCTTTGTACATGCTAGGCATGTAGTAGACGTTCTTTGTAGTAGACATTCTACTACAAAGCTATATCCCAGCCCTTCCCACTGATTTTTTAAGTAGTTTTATCTATTTTATTTTTTTTTTCCCAAAGAACCAGCTTTTGGTGTTGATTTTTGTATGTGTTTTCTTCTCTATGTGTATGTAGTACTGGGGATCGAACCAAGGGCCACTCTACCTCTGAGCTACACCTCCAACCCTTTTATTTTTTATTTTGAGACAGGGTCTCACTAAATTACTGAGGCTGGCCTTGAACCTGGGATCCTCCTGTCTCAGTCTCCCAAATGTTGGGATTGCAGGAGTGCACCACCACACTGTACACTTGAAAATATACTTGCATATTTTCTATTGCATCTATTGCTATTCATTTTGTGTGTGTGTGGTACTGGGGATGGAACCTGGGGGCATTCTACCTCCGAGCTACAGCCCCAGTCCTATTTTCTTATTCTTTATTTTGAAACAGGGTCTCACTAAGTTGTGGAGGGCCTCACTAAGCAGCTGAGGCTGGCCTCGAATCCAGATCCTCCAGTCTCAGCCTCCCAAATGCTGGGATTACAAACGTGAGCCACCACACCCAATTGCTATTCTTATTTTTACTTTGTTTTTGTTTTTTGGGGTTTTTTTTGGAATTTATTCTTTCTTTTCTAACTTTGTAAATTGCATACTAAAGTTTTAATTGACTTATCTTTAATATTTCTTTTTTATGTAAATACATTTTTAAAGCCATATCTTTCTAAATGCCACTTTAGTGGAGGGCTGGCGATAAAAGCAGATTTCCTGGGTTTAAATCCTGACTATCACTTACTAGCCACATGACTTTAAGCAAATTATGTCATTTCTCTGTGCTTCAGATTCCCTTCCTGTTGTTTAAATAAACTATTCTTTATCCTTGTTAATTTTTTAAATGCCTAATCCTGATCCATCATTATCTGATACAGATTTTTAATTGTCCTAGTTTGTTAGTTACCATATTTCAAGATTATTTTGGGTGATGGGGGGTGCACACAAGTACATGATGATTCTATCCTCCCAATGGACTAACTGTTCTTTATCATAATGTATCCTTTCTTTGTTTTTTAAGAGATGGGGGTCTCAACTTGGCATGGTGGCGCACACCTGTAATCCTAGTACTTGGAGGCTGAGACAGAAGGGTTGCAGCAGGTTCATGGCCAACCTTGGCAACTTAGTGAGACCCTGTTTCAAAATAAAAAATAAAATAGAGCTGATAGTGTAGGCTCGGAGGTAGAATGTCCTTGCGTTCAATCTCCAGTACCCCAAACCCCAGAGAGAGAGAGAGAGAGAGAGAGAGAGAGAGAGAGAGAGAGAAAGATAGAGAGAGAGAGAGAGGAATGGAGGTCTCATTATGTTGCCAGGTTGACTCCTGAGCTTAAGTGATCTTCCTGCCTCAGTCTCCTAAGTAACTGGGTCTACAGGTATGTGTCATGGTACCTGGCTCTTTTCATTTTTAATAGTGCTTTTTGCCTTAAATTATATTTTTGCAATTATTAATATTTTCATACCAGATTTCTTTTATTTAGAATAGATAAGTTTATATTTTTATATCTTAATTTTTTCTTTCATTTATTTATTTATTTATTTATTTATTTATTTATTTATTTTGCGTGTGTGTGTGTGTGTGTGTGTGTGTGTGTGTGTGTGATATTGGTGATGGGCCCCAGAAGTGTTCAACCTCTGAGCTATACCTCCAGCTCCATTTTATTTTTTTATTTGAAACAGAGTCTCATTAAGTTGCTGAGGTTGGCTTCAAACCTGCAATCCTCCTGCCTCAACCTCCCAAGTACTGGGATTACAGTCATGTGCCACCAGGCCCTGCTTATATCTTAATTTTCAAAGACACCCACTAAGTAAACGACAAGCCAGTTTTAGCTCTAGGTCTCCTGATGCCCGGTCCATTATTCTTTGTTTCCTATCACCATACATCCCATTGCCACCTTTTTCCGTCACTCAGTTGAAGTCATTCTTCACTATGAGAAGGGTTCCTTGAAATCAACAATATGGGTTATATCATTCTGCCTGCTCCTCCACAATACTTTAATAAGAAGCCTTAGAGGTACAATCTGGTTGGTACAGGAGATCCTAGGAACCTTGTCTTGAAGCTGATTTTGCAAATCAGGCACACCATTTTATCTGCAGTGATTGCAGGTAGGTGTTACAAAGTTTGGGAAGAGGTTAGCTAAAGTTTCTTCCAGCTGTCACCTAACTAATGGCTTGCTTATGATGGTGGTTTCCAAAAATCTAGCCACTCTTCAAAATCACATTGGGAGTAAGATATTTAATACCTATTTTCAGATCTCCCTCTAGAATCACTGAGTCAGAATCTCTTGGATAGAGTATGCAAATCTAGTATTTAGGAACCACTGTTATCTGGGCATGGTGGC
>PVLC010036104.1:0-15977 GCA_004027655.1 Graphiurus murinus
AATATATATATATATATATATATATATATATATATATATATATATATATTAAAAAGGAGAGACCACGCGCTCTCTCTCTTTCCCCATCATCACTCCCTGCCATGCGCACTTTCCCAATTGCAATCTCGGAGACTCCTGAGGTGACCTATGCCCTTTCCCCTGTGTACCTGTGTCTTTCCTTAAAATAAACCTACTCCCTTTGTCCCTATCTGGCGTGTGTTGAAATTCTTTTCACTACGGAGGCCAAGAACCCACGAGAGACATTGTGCTGTCCCACAACATAAACTGGTGCCCAGCACATGAGGCTTTGGACCAATTGGCAGTGTAAGTTTTACCAAAATGCTTCAAATTTTTGCATCTTTGTTGGTTGCTCTATGTGTGTGTGCAGATAGCTGGGGATGCCAGGGGAGCTTGGAGATGTGTGAATTAGAGAGGAGAGAGGAAGGGTGGAGCCCAAAGGGGCTTCTCAGCCACCTGCTTCCTGGAGAAGGGAGGAGTAGCCCTTGGGTAGCTCTCAGGTAGCCCTTGGAGTCTAGCCTGCAGTGTCCTGCAGGCTGCCACGAAAAGCCGCAAGTCTGGAAATCGGTTCCTTTACCTCCCTCAACCTGTGAGAGCTAGCCAGAGAGCGAACGGAACCCATGCTGGGGTTGTTAAAGCCAGCTGCCAGCAATGGGCCTTAGCATTCGCTCTCTCTCTCTCTCTCCCCCCCCTTTTTTTTCTCCCTGCTTCTTCCCCTCTCCCTCCCGGGTCAACTCAAGTCTCCTTTAGTGACTGATCTTTTAGCCTTTTGCTACAAATGCTAGCTAAAATTGTCTCTGTGTGTGTGTGTGTGTGTGTGTGTGTGTGTGTGTGTGTGTGTGTGTGTGTTTGTCTCATTGCTCTAGCTAAGCTGGCAGATCACGTGGTACTGGGGGGGCACTGTTGAGATTTTTTGCCTTAACTAAAGTAGGTTGATTTTCCCCTCCTATGTTTGTAATTAATATTTAAAGGAAATAAATAAGTTTGATTTTTGTCTCTTAAATGAGTACAGCCAAAAAGAGAAAATTTTCCCTTCTCTCCTTATAAACCTTCCTTGCTTATACTGTTTAATTAACAGCATCACCCACAGGGGACTGTAAGGTCTAGGAAAGACCCCTCCTCGGGTCTCAGCACTCACCCCAATCAATTACAAGAGTCGCCACTTGATGTAAACTGCAAGAGGTTTCTTTTTTATTTAAGCAAACTAGCGCGCTAGGGCTCGACTCAGAGGAGAAGAGCCCTGAGCTACACTAAACCAGGGTTTTTAAAGGGAAAACGTCAGGGGAATTCTAAGGGTGTAAAGTTCAAGACAAGTTGGGAGGGGTAAGAGGGGTAAGTATTTTAAGACATAAGACATAAGCATACTTCAAGACATAAACATAAACTGGTCACAGTGTTCGTGGTCACAGCGCCCCGACACGTTGGGGAAGGCCAGATAAGTACAGAGCAAGTATTATTATTAACATTCCATTTTCAAACCATACAAGATGTTTACTTTTTTCTTCCCAGAGAACCTGCATTTTTATTCTTACAGTACAATAACTGGCTACTTGAAATGTACTGTATTGTAATCACCTGTTAACATCTGATTTTGTTTTATCTAGGAAATGTCCTTAAGTCTTCAGAAACACCTTTGCAAGTTATATAAAAAATTATTCTGTTTTTCAATTATTTAATTGCATGCTTTGCATTTAAGAACTTTTTCAAGTTACTAGGGGTTGAGATCACAGGGATATTATATTCTTAAAAAAATCTTTTTGTTTTGTTCCATTTTGTCTTGTCTTGTGTGCTTGCCTTTCTAGTAAAGGTCCCTGAGTGGGCTCAGAGATCTGGATAGGGGCAAGAATCCCATCTGAGATTGCATACTGGACCAAGGATGCTTAGGTGTCTAGTATGTTCCAAGAAAGAATGGAGAAAGGTTCATTCTACATCCGCCTGCAGCTCCACGGTAAGGACGCTTGTCCATAGGAGAAATGCAGAAGACAAAGCTGCATATTTCCATTGGTGGGACGCCGCTATGGAAAGATTGACAGCTCAATGAGGACAGATGCTAATCTGATCCGAAACTGAAATTGTTTTTTGTTTTGTTGCGTTTTCTTTGTTTTATATTTATTTATTTATTTATTTATTTATTTATTTATTTATTGCGGTACTGGGGATTGAACTCAGGGGCATTCTACCTCCGAGCTATACTCCCAGCCCTATTTTTTATTTTTTATTTTGAAACCGAGTCTCACTAAGTTGCGGAGTGGCTCACTAGGTAGCTGAGGCTGGCCGCGAACCCGGATCCTCCGGTCTCAGCCTCCTGAATGCTGGGATTACAAGCGTGTGCCACCATGCCCGGCTTATTTATTTATTTTTAATGGCTGGCCACTCTTCTTTTTTTTTTATTCGTGCGTTGTAAGCATACATCTTTGTTAGGTACAAATTAATAACGACATATATGCCCACATTTCTCATTTGACCCCTTCCCTAGATTACCACCCTGATCCCTCGCCCTCTCTCCATCTCAGTTCGGTTTAGTGAGTAACCATGATGTACATTCGGGTGCCCCCCCCGCCTCCCGTCTATCCCCTTCGGTTAAATCAACTTCTTTGTTTATTGAGGGTCTCTCCTTTTCCATCTGGAGACCCTCTTATGCCCCATCTTCTCCCTAGCATCCACATATTAGGGAGAACATATGCTTTTTTACTCTTTGTGACTGGCTGATCTCACTTAACATAATATTTTCCAGTTACATCCATTTCCCTGCAAACAACATGATTTTGTTCTTCTTTTTTTATTTTTATTTTTATTCATACATTGTAAGCATACATCCTTGTTAGGTACAAATTGATAACAATATATGTGCTCACAATTCTCATTTGACCCCTTCCCCAAATTCCCACCCCGCTCCCTCGCCCTCCTTCCTTCTCAAGTTCAGTTTAGTGAGTGACCTTGATATACATTAGCGTGCCTCCCCCCCCCCCGTCCAACCCCTTCAGTGAAATCAACTTCTTTGCTTTCGAGGGTCTCTCCTTTTTCATCTGAAGACCTTCTTATGCCCCATCTTCTCCCTAGCATCCACATATTAGGGAGAACATATGCTTCTTTACTCTTTGTGACTGGCTAATCTCACTTAACATAATGTTTTCCAGTTGCCTCCATTTCCCTGAAAACAACATGATTTTGTTCTTCTTTATAGCTGAGTAAAATTCCATTGTGTACATATCCCATAGTTTCGTAATCCATTCATCTGTGGATGGACATCTTGGCTGCTTCCATAGTTTGGCTATGGTAAATTGTGCAGCTATAAACATAGATATACATACATTGGTCTGATAATTTGGTTTCCATTCTTTTGGGTAGATACCCAGAAGTATTGCTGGATCATATGGTAGGTTCATTCCCATTCATCTGAGGATCCTCCATACTGTTTTCCAAAGTGGTTGCACTAATTTGCAATCCCACCAACAGTGTATTAGAGTTCCCACTTCTCCACATCCTCGCCAGCAGTTGTTGTTGTTCGTGTTTTTTATGATTGCCATTCTGATTGGAGTTAGATGAAATCTCAAGGTAGTTTTGATTTGCATCGCTCTGATTGCTAATGATGTGGAACATTTCATCATAAATTTATTGGCCATTTGTATTTCTTCTTAAGTAAAGTGTCTATTTAGATCCTTTGCCCATTTTTTGATTGGATTATTTGCTTTCTTGGCTGTGATTTTCTTGAGCTCTTTGTATATCCTAGATATTAGACCTCTATCCAAAGGGTAAATGGCAAAAATCTTCTCCCACTCTGTAGGCTCTCTGTTGAGGTTCTTGATAGTTTCCTTTGCTGCACAGAAGCTCTTCAGTTTAATGCAATCCCATGTATTGATCTTCCTTTCAGTTGCTTGTGCTTTTGAAGTCTTGTTGAGAAAGTTTTTACCTATGCCTATTTGTTGAAGTGTTGGTCCTATGCCCTCTTCAAGTAGCTGCAAGGTCTCTGGCCTGACTTCCAGATCTTTGATCCACCTTGAGTTGGCTCTTGCGCAGGGTGAGAACGAGGAGTTTATTTCCAGTTTCCTGCATATGGCTAACCAGTTTTGCTAAAACCATTTGTTAAAGAGGCTATCTTTTTTCCAGTGTATATTTTTGGCTCCTTTGTCAAAAATCAGTTGACTGTAATCCTGTGGTTCTCTTTCTGGGTTTTCTATTCTGCTCCATTGGTCTATGTGTCTGTTTTTGTGCCAATACCAAGCTGTTTTTATTACTATGGCTTTATAGTAGAGTTTGAAGTCAGGAATTGTGATACCTCCTGGATGGTTCTTGTTGCTAAGAACTACTTTGGCTATCCTGGGCTTTTTGTTTTTCGAGATGAATTTAAGGACTGATTTTTCTATGTCTGTGAGGAGCACCCTTGGTAATTTCATGGGTATTGCATTGAATCTGTAGATCAGTTTTGGGAGGATGGCCATTTTGATATTTATTCTGCCTATCCAAGACCATGGTAGACCTTTCCATCTTCTAAGGTCTTCATCGATTTCTTTCTTCAACTTTTTATAGTTTTCCTTATAGAGGTCTTTTGCCTCCTTGGTTATGTTTATCCCTAAGTATTTTATTTTGGGGGGTGCTATTGTGAGTGGAATTGTTTTCTGGATTTCTTTTTCAGTGGATTTATGGTTGGCATTCAGAAAAGCTTCTGATTTTTTAAGATTGATTTTGTATCCAGACACTTTGCTGAATTTGTTGATCAGTTCTATGAGTTTTTTGGTTGAGTTTATTGGGTCTTCTACGTATAATATCATGTCGTCTGCAAAAAGGGATAGTTTTAGTTCTTTTTTCCCTATTTTTACCCTTTGATTCCTTCTCTTGCTTTATTGCTCTGGCCAGAGTCTCAAGTACTATATTGAACAGAAGAGGTGATAATGGACATTTTTGTCTTATTCCTGTTTTTAGTGGGAACTCTTGCAGTTTTTTTTCCATTTAACATGATGTTGGTTGTGGGCCTATTGTATGTTGCCTTTATGATGTTGAGGTATGTTCCTTCTATTCCGATTCTCTGAAGTGCTTTTAGCATGAATGGGTGCTGGATCTTGTTAAATGCTTTTTCAGCATCAATTGAGATGATCATGTGATTTTTGTCTTTGATTCTGTTTATGTGGTGAATTACATGGATTGTTTTTCATATGTTGAACCAGCCTTGCATCCCTGGGGTGAACCCGACTTGGTCATGGTGTATAATTTTCTTGATGTGGTTTTAAATGCGCATTGCTAATATCTTGTTTAGCAGTTTGGCATCTAAGTTCATCAATGATATGGGTCTATAGTTTTCTTTTCTTGAGCTATCTTTATTTGGTTTTGGTATTCATGTGATGTTGGCTTCATAGAATGTGTTTGGGAGGGTCCCATTTCTTTCTTTTTCACGGAATAGTTTGAGGGGTATTGGGATTAGCTCTTCTATAAATGCTTTATAAAATTCAGTTGGAAAGCCATCTGGCCCTGGGCTTTTTTTTTGATGGTAAACTCTTTATTGCTGTTTCTATCTCTTTGATTGTTATTGGTCGGTTTAAGTTTTCTATATCGTCTTGATTCAATTTAGGGAAGTTATATGTATCCAGAAATTTGTCAATTTCCTCTAGATTTTCCATTCTGTTGGAGTATAGGTTTTCAAAATAGTTTCTGGCTTTCCTCTGTATTTTCATACTGTCGGTGGTAATATTGCCTTTTTCATCTCTTATTTTGGTATTTTAAGTTGATTCTCTCTTTCTTTTGGTTAGGTTGGCCAATGGCTTATCTATCTTGTTTATTTTTTCAAGAAACCAGCTTTTGGTTTTGTTGATTTTCTGTATTGTTTTTTATTCTCTATTTCATTTATTTTCTGCTCTGATTTTCATGATTTCCTGTCTTCTGCTGGCTTTGGGGTTAGACTGTTCTTGTTTTTCAAGTGCTTTGAGCTGTGTCATTAGGTTATTTATTTGGTGATTTTCTGTTCTTCTTATGTGGGCACTCAGTGCTATAAATTTTCCTCTTAGTACTGCCTTTAAGGTGTCCCAGAGGTTTTGATATGTTGTGTCTTTGTTTTCATTGGTTTCTAGGAATTTTTTAATTTCTCTCCTTACTTCTTCTATGACCCAGTCTTCATTCAGCAATGTGGTGTTCAGTCTCCATGTGTTTCCATGGTTACTCTGGGTCTTCTTAGAGTTGATTCCTAGTTTCACTCCATTGTGGTCTGAGAAGATGCAGGGAATTATGTTGCACTTTTTGAATTTGCCAGTGCTGGATATGTGGCCCAGAATGTGGTCTGTTTTGGGGAAGGTTCCATGTGCATCTGAGAAAAATGTGAATTCAGCTGTAGTTGGGTGAAAGAGTATATATGTGTCTATTATGTCCATTTGGTTTATGGTATTCTTTAGGTCTGAGGCATCTCTATTGATCTTTCATTTAGAAGAGCAGTCTAGAGATGAAAGAGGAATATTGAATCCTCCTAATATTAATGTATTGGGATCTAGGTGTGTCTTTGTATCATACACAGTTTGTTTTATGAAAGTGGCTGCACCTCCATTTGGGGCATAGGTGTTGATAATTGTTATTTCCTCTTGCTGGATTGTTCCTTTTACTAGTATAAAATGACCTGTTTTATCTCTTCTGATAAGCTTAGGCTTGAAGTGTAATTTATCTGATATCATGGCTGCTACTCCTGCTTGTCTTCGGGTTCCATTGGCATGGATTACCTTACTCCAGCCCTTCACCTTTAGTTTGTGGGAATCTTTGCTTGTAAGATGTGTTTCTTGTAGGCAGCATATAGATGGATTCTGGGTTTTGATCCATTTTGCCACCTTGTGCCTTTTTATTGGGGAATTGAGACCATTTATATTCAGTGTGATTATTGAGAGAAGATTTTTACTTCCTAATATTTTGGGTTTTGACTTCTATTTTAGGTGGAGTTTATTCTTCTTTGCTTAGCTGTTTGCTTCCCGGAAATTATTGTTTCTCTCGTTCTGACATTTACAAGTTAATTCTTCTTTGTAGTTAATCTCTTTATTTTCTCTAGTGTTGGTTTGGAAGACATAAATTCTTTCAGTTTCTGTTTGTCATGGAAGGTTTTTATATCTCTGTCAATTTTAAGAGAGAGTTTTGCTGGGTATGAGAATCTTGGCTGCAAGTTGTTTTCTTTCAGGGTTTGGAATATGTTTTTCCAGCCTCTCCTGGCTTTCATGACTTGATTTGGGAGGTCTGGAGTGATTATAATTGGCTTGCCTCTAAATGTCACTTGGCCTTTTACTTTTGCTGCCTTTAATATTCTTTCCTTAGCCTCTACATTGGTCAACTTGATTATTATGTGGCATGGTGAGCCTCTTCTTTGGTCCTGTCTCGAGGGAGTTCTGTATGTTTCCTGTACCTGTGTGTCAACTTCTCTTTCTATGTTTGGAAAATCCTCTGTTATTACTTCTTTGAAGAGATTGTTTATTCCAGAGGTTTCAACTTCTAATCCCTCTTCTATGCCTATTATTCTTAGGTTAGCTCTTTTAAAATTGGCCCAGATCTCTTCGATGTCCTATTCATGCTGTCATATTTTTTTTTCTAAATTATATACTATGGATTCACTTTTGGAGTGGTCATCTTCTAAGAGTGATATTCTATTTTCCATGTGATATAATCTGCTGTTTATAGTTTGTATTAATGCCTTCATTTTGGCTATTTCATTTTTCACTTCCTTCAATGCTTCCCTTTAGTTCCTTTTCAGGTCATCAAATTATTTGTTTATTTGTTCCTTTATTTCTTTGAAGCTCTTCCTACATTCTTTCTGAAAATCCTGAATTGTTTCTAGTATTAAAGATCTGAATTGTTCTTCTGGTAGTCTCTGCCATTCTGGGTTGGTGAGATCTGTTATTGAGGGGTTGTGGTAGCTCATTTTTTCTTTGTTATTTTCCTTCCCATGGTTCCCCTGTTCTTAGATTTATATCTTTGCTGCTGATGTACGTTTTCTCATCCAGTCTCTGCAGGGGGAGTTAGATGTGTCTGAAGGTGTATACAGGGATAGGTTGTAATCAGTGTTAAAGGTTGTGTGAGAGGTCACAGTGATGATTGCAGGAATAGGGTAAAGAAGAGGGTATGTTCCAGTGGAATAAAAGGATGAGTGTGTTGAGTTGATATATTGTAAAGATTAGCATTAGTAGGTGTGTCAGGAGATTCTTGTAGTCAATATAGAGTTTGAATGTGGTAGTATGAGATGGTCTTGATATGAGACAGGAATAAAAGAGAAAGAAAAAGAAAGGGGATGAGGTAAAGTGTTGAGGAGAGGAATATAGGGGGGGAGAGGAGGTGGAAGCTTGTAAAAGGGAACAGGAGGAGATTCAACAAACTAAGCAAGTATTAACAAAGCAATCATCCAAGAAAACATATTAAATCAAGGCAATACAAAACAAATACTGAGTAAAAACAGATAAAGCATAACACAAATAGAAAAAAACAAAAAACAAAAACCCAAAACATAAAAACAGCAACCAACTACTAATGCAAACACTCTGCTGGTTCGTATGTACCGAGCTTAAATTTTCGAGTGTGTCTCTGAGATTTTTAGATTATGTCTCTGGGCTCTTCACAGGGTCTGACTACAGCTCTCTCTCTGCCATTGCTGATGGCAGGAGTCCAGTCTAAATGCCGTACCTTTTCAGATGCCCTGTGTGCACTGGATTCTTCTGCACATCTAATCCTGTCTAGGGACTAGCTAGAAGGGTGGGTGTCTGAGTCTATCCTTTGTATAGGTGCGCTCGCAATCCAACTTACAGATCCCGCCGTTCATATTTCTGTTGTTGTTTGATCCACCTCTGTTCACCGGGGGCGCGATAGGTCGATGGAAGTCTGGATAGCATGTTGGATGTTGTATGGGAGGGGCTGGCTCGCAAAATGGTGCACACCAGCTCACGGCGCACCATGCCCGCTCCCTTGTTTTTCCTGGACTCTGTGCAGCTCCACTCCTCTTTCTTTCCATCAAGAAGTTGCGTTTGCTGCCGTCCTGGTTCAAGGTCTGCTGTGCAGGGGGTCCCCCAGGCCCTGTAGTGGGGCCCTGGATACGTCCCACTGGAGCTTACGCTGATCGTTCCATGCGTTCCAATCTCTGTGACTGGTGGGGGGGTTCCCTTGCATGAATAGAGTGTGGGGTCCTGGGGGTGCCCACGCTACAGCTGGTTGCTGGATCCGCCGCAGTGTCTAGTTCTCGGAGTCGTGCTGACCTCCACAGTTCCAGGTCCTGGTTTTGCCCAGTCCGTGCCGCCAAGCTTCTGTTGTGGTTCAGCTTTCGCCCCTTTTTGTTGCTTTTTTCCTTCTGTTAAGAAGCTAGGGGTTTTTTGGCAATTTGATTCGAAATCACAGCATCTGGGGAAAGGTTTTTCACTCAGGCGCCATCGTGAATCCTCTCTCTGTTTGTTTGCTTTAAAGGCCTAGTTTTGTATTTTCTTTTCTCTCCAGAATTACTAAAGTAATCCTCGAGGTACACACAGACTGACAAGATCATCGGTAATTCTACTTCTGTCCCTAAGAACTCTCCCCTTGGGTATATATTAAATAATTGGAGTTATTTTAAAATAGAAGACATAAAGAAGGAGAAGCTTTTCTTCTGTAACACAATCTGGCCTCAGTATAAGTTAAAGTGTGGTCAACGATGGCCTGAAAACGGGACCATAAAATTTAATACTATAAATCAGCTTGATCTCTATTAGAAACAAGAAGGAAAGTTTACAGAAGTGTTATATGCTCAGACTTTTATGGCTTTATATTTAAACCCAAAGTTGTATGAAAATTGTGATATTTTTTATGCAGATGCTTCTCATAAATTAGAGGATGAGCCAGACCCAATGGAGGATTTATTATTGAGCGCTCCAAATAGGTTTCCTCCAGAACCTGCAGCTACAACTGCAGAACCGATAACTTCCCCAGCCACACCACCTCCTTATAAGCCTGTCTGTCCTCCATTTCCAGAGGAAGCCGGCCCTGCTGGTATAACTAGAAGTGTTACGTGTTATCATCCAACTAAATCTAAGCCTTCAAATATGTGTCCACCTTGAGAAGTGGCAGATGAGGAACAAAATATATTGAGAGTACATGTTCCTTTTTCTAGGACTGAGCTAGTCCAGTATAAAGAATGATTGGAGCCGGGCATGGTGGCGCACGCTTGTAATCCCAGCATTCGGGAGGCTGAGACCGGAGGATCCGGGTTCACGGCCAGCCTCCGCTTCCTAGTGAGGCACTCCACAACTTAGTGAGACCCGGTTTCAAAATAAATAAAAAAATAGGGCTGGGGGTGTAGCTTGGAGGTAGAATGCCCCGAGTTCAATCCCCAGTACCGCAAAAAAAAAAAAAAAAAAAAAAAAAAAAAAAAAAAAAAAAAAAAAAAAAAAAAAAAAAAAAGAATGATTGGGTCAATTTTCAGAAGACCCTGATAGGTTTATAAATGGGTTTCAAGACCTGGCTATTATGTTCAATCCTATATGGATGGATCTTTATGTGATCCTTTCCACTTGCTGCACTCCTGACAAAAAGACTCATATACAAGAAGCTGCAAAGGCAAATAGTGATGAAATATATGCCTGAGATCAAGGGCAGCCTGCAGGAGAAGAGGCTATTCCTGGTCAGAACCCTAACTGGAATTATCAAAATGGTAGTGAGGATCTTAAAAAAATGGAATCATGTGATCAAATGTTTAATTGAGGGAATGAAAAATTGTATGAATAAGTCTATTAATTATGATAAGATAAGGGAAATAACACAGGAAACAAATGAAAATCCTGCTATGTTTCTGGGGCATTTAAACTAACCCCCCCCCCCCGAATATATACTCATCTTGAACCAGACTCACATGAGGGAAAATATTATTGGGCACTCATTTTATTAGCCAATCAGCCTCAGATATTAGGGGAAAACTCCAAAATCAGGAAATGGGACCTCAGACTCCCATTAATAAACTTTTAAATTTGGCCTTTGGGGTTTTCAACAACCGAGACGAGGTGAATGAAATAAAGACCAGAGGAGACAATTGCAGACACAGAGACACCCCCACCTAATTGCCCTAGCATCAGGTAATAGATCCCTGACACCTCAGAGTTACCAAAGGACCCCTTCTAGAGAGAGGGAAAGAGACTTGTCCTAGCACCTGCTGTTACTGCAAAGAGCCTGGGCATTGGATCAAGCAGGGTCCATCTCCACCTGGGTTATGCCCCCTCTGCAAAGAGGAGAAACATTGGAAGCAAGATTGCCCTTGCCTCCAAAGGGAAGCGAGGCCATCTGCTCCCATGATGGCTGCCCTTGAAGACTGAGGATGCCTGAGGCTCAACAAAGCCCCCTCTGATCAGCCCTCTAACCAGCTGGACATCACAATGAAGGTGCCTTGGGTAACTCTTGACATGGCAGGTAAAAAATATCAGTTTTCTTTTAGATACAGGGGCTAAGTTTTCTGCTCTGCTTGCCTCTCAAAGGCCTCTTTCAGATAAAACATGTATTGTCAAAAGGTTCACAATGCCTTTAAGGTGTAGGTTTGGAGAGCTAATTTTTACCCAAACCTTCTTAGTTTTTCCTGAATGTCCTTTACTAGGAAGAAATTTCTTGTCCTCTCTGGGAGGAACTCTTAATTTAGCAGCAAGACATGCTTCCCCATTCCTAGGTGCCTTAATAGAAAAGCCAATAAAAGACAGCAATATATCTAAAGATATTTTGTGCCGGGTAGATCCTCAGGTCTGGAATATTGAAGTCCCAGGAAAAGCAATTGATGCTCAGCCAGTTTCTATTTCATTAAAAACCCCAAAGGTCTACCCCCACAAGCGGCAGTATCCTATCAAGCCAGAGGTGCATCAAGGCCTTCAGCCTCTTATTAATGTTTCTTAAATATGGTCTTTTTGTCTGCTGCGTCTCCCCATGCAACATACCTGTTCTCCTGGTGTTAAAGCCAAATGAGGAATATCGATTAGTTCAAGATCTAAGGGTAGTTAATGAGGCTGTAGTTCCAATACATCCTATAGTTCCAAATCCGCATACTATTTTGACTCAGATACCAAGTAAATCTAAATATTTTACAATTTTAGATCTCAAGGATGTTTTCTTTCTTATCCCACTGCATCAGAGTCACAGTATCTGTTTGCTTTTGAGTAGACTGACCCTGACAGCATGGAAACTGCCCAGTACAGTTGGACCTCAGGGTTTTAGAGACAGTCCCCATCAGTTTGGAAATGCTCTAGCAAAGGACATAAGATCTTTAACCTTTAAAAGAGGAGCTCTGCTCCAGTATGCAGATGATCTCCTCATATGCAGCCACACCAAACAGGACTCTGATGACAATACTGTAAAGGTACTTAATCATCTGGGAGCTACAGGATACCAAGTGTCTCCACAAAAGGCACAAATTTCACAGTAAAGGTAAAATATCTGGGTCATATCTTAACTCCAGCAGAGAGAGCTCTCACCTCTGAGAGAAAAGAAGCCTTTTTTTTTTTTTTTTTTTTTTTTGCGGTACTAGGGATTGAACTCAGGGGCATTCTACCTCCGAGCTACACCCCCAGCCCTATTTTTAATCTTTATTTTGAAACCAAGCCTCACTAAGTTGCGGAGTGGCTCACTAGGTAGCTGAGGCTGGCCGCGAACCTGGATCCTCTGGTCTCAGCCTCCCAAATGCTGGGATTACAAGTATGCGCCACCATGCCCGGCTGAAAAGAAGCCTTTTTAAAGATAGGACCACCCCAGACCAAGAGACAGCTTAGAATATTCTTCGGTATGGCTGGATTTTGCAGAATCTGGTTTCCCAATTTCAGACTTATAGCTAAACCACTCTATGAGGCCACCCAAGGGCCTGACCATGAGCACCTAGAGTGGCTGGGAAAGCAGAAAGAGGCCTTTCAGAAACTGAAGATCTAGCCGGGCGTGGTGGCGCATGCTAGTAATCCCAGCATTTGGGAGGCTGAGACCAGAGGATCCGGGTTCGCTGCCAGCCTCAGCTACCTAGTGAGGCACTCTACAACTTAGTGAGACTCGGTTTCAAAATAAAGAATAAAAAATAGGGCTGGGGGTATAGCTCGGAGGTACCGCAAAAAAAAAAAAAAAACAACAAACAAACAAACAAACAAAAAACTGAAGACCTTACTGTTGTCTGCCCCAGCCCTGGGAATCCCCTGACTTAAGTAAGCCTATGTAGCAGAAAAACAAGGTATGGCACTTGGGGTCCTTATTCAAAAACTAGAAGATATCCCAAGACCTGTGGCTTATTTTTCTAAACAATAAGATTTAATGTCAAAGGGACGGCCTGGTTGTCTATGGGCTGTGGCTGCCACAGCGCTCCTAGTGGAAGAAGCTACCAAATTAACTTTAGGACACTCGCTAGAAGTCCAAACTCCCCACCAGGTTCAGAGTGTCCTTGACATTAAAGAACATCAATGGCTAACTGGAGGATGGCTAACTAAATATCAAGCCCTTTTGTTAGAGTCTCCAGAGATTATTCTTAAGGTCTGCCAAACCTTAAACCCAGCAACTTTACTTCCCATCCCAGGGGAAAAAGATGACTTGGTCCACTCTTGTGTAGAAACTATAGAACAGGTGTATGCTAGTAGGCCTGATCTTGGTGACCAGCCTCTAACTGACCTGATGTAGAATGGTTTACTGATGGGAGCAGCTTCATGAGTGAGGGAATTCGAAAATCAGGTTATGCCATAGTAAGCCTTCAGTAGGTAACAGAGGCAAAGCCACTTCCTCCAAACACCTCAGCACAAAAGGCTGAAATAATTGCCCTCATGAGAGCTTTACAACTGGAGAAAGGCAAACAAATGAGTATATATACAGATTCTAAGTATGCATTCTTATTCATGCACATGCTGCCATTTGGAAAGAAAAAGGACTTTTAGCAGGGAAAAATTCCCCCATTAAGCATGTCCTGAAATCCTTTCTCTTCTAGAAGCAGCAGTGTGGTTACCTGCCCATGTATCTGTAATACATACCAGAGGACACCAGAGAGATGGTTCCTCCATAGCACAGGGAAATGCATTAGCAGATAAAAATGCTAAATGAGCAGAACTTCAGAGCATTTCAGAAATGGCTTTAATTCCTCTTGCTCCAGACTTAAGTGTAAACCCATCTTATACTGAAACTGAAAAGGAACGGGCAAGTCAGCGTGGATATAAACTGAAAATGGCTGGTGGGCAAGGGAGGAGGATCATAAAATCTTGCTACCCCAGTCTGATCAATGGCAAATTATTAAAGGATTCCATGACTCATGCCATTTGGGAAAAAGGGCATCAACCACTTTAATTTCTCATGCCTTTAGAGGAAAGGGTCTTGAGACTACCATTTGAGAGGTCACTAGGGCTTGCCCCCTCTGCCTCCATAATAACCCAGGTGGGTGTGTTAAGCAACCACTGTTGCTTAGCACAGTACAATGATGGGGCACATTCCCAGGAGAAGACTGGCAAATGAACTTCACCCAAATGCCCCTATGCCAAGTATACAAGTATCTCCTGGTTTTTGCTGGCACATTTTCTGGGTGGGTGGAGGCATATCCTACATGAACTGAAAAGGCCCAAGAAGTTAAGGCATTATTCAAAGAAATTATTCCTAGATTTGGACTCCCCAGGTCACTCCAAAGTGACAACGGCCCTTCCTTTATCTCAAAAATACCACAGGAGCTCTGGGCATAACCTACTATCTCCATAGTCCTTGGCACCCTCAATCATCAGGAAAAGTAGAAAGGGCTAACTTGCAGATTAAAACCACCTTGGGAAAGCTATATCAAGAGACCTCAGAGCCCTGGTTAAACTTACTGCTATTAAGGATTAGAATCACTCCTAAAACCTCTCTCCAACTGAGTCCTTATGAAATACTTTATGGGAGAGCTTTTCTAACTTCAGATCCTGTCACTGACTCTAAGACCCAGGAGATGATTAGATATATAATTAATTTGGGGCAAGTACAAAATGCTTTATTGGAATATGTAAATGAGATTCTTCCAACTCCCTATAATTTGACTTACCTGGCAAAAGTACAACCAGGTAATTATGTCTTACTCAAAATCTGGAAAAAGGACTCAGCCTCAGATCAGCTTCTACCAAAGTAGAAGGGTCCTTTCCAGGTTCTTCTTAACACTCCACAGCTGTTAAGCTACAAAGACACAATTCCTGGATTCATATGTCTAGAATTAAACCTGTCCCTCTTGAGGCTTCACAGGATCAAGGCCCTGAAATTGGAACAAAGCCTCCAGATGCTAAAAAGACCTGGGAACAACTTCCGGGAAGATGGCGACGGAGTGAGACACATCTCAAGAGCCGCTGTGAGCTCGATTCAAATCAGTCGTGGATCCAGCTTTTTGAAAGAAGAAAAAAAGCAACAAAAAGGTGAAAAACGCTGCGAAAACTGGAATACAGCTGAGCAGAACCCAGAAGGCCGACCAGGGAGAGCAAAGAAGCCCGTCTCCGCGGCTCCGGTGCCACGCTGCCAGGCAGAACCCACCATTGAGCCGGCCCCCGGCGTGGAGTCTACTAAGAAAGAAATATACAACAACCCTCTGCACCCCACCGGCCAGAGCTGAAGTGAGCGATTCCTGAACGCCTCATCCTAGCCAGGCAGCATTTCGAGGCACCTTCGACAGAGACCAGAACGCGTGGTACGACCAGCTTAAGCCCGTGCAGGACCATCCCAGCCCACCTCTCCTCACGGAGCAGGAGCAGAGATAACTGCACCCCAGGGCTTGGGTCAGGACTGCCGCAGGAACAGCTTCTCGACGGAAGGGGGGAGAAGCAAATCGGCCCAAGGGTGAGTGGGGAAACGAGCAGCTGGCTGGAGTCTGAGGAGCAGACCAGGGAGAACCGGGGAGTCGGCGCGTGCGCAGCAGTAGCAGCCGCCATCTTGTCGGCCGCCCACAGCAGCAGAAATCTGCCCAAAAGACCTGCAGAGGCCAAACCAGGTCTGTTCTTACAAACTTGCAGGGATTTTTATCTTGCTACTTGCTGACGTTGCTTGTTTTCTGG
>PVLC010036105.1:0-15975 GCA_004027655.1 Graphiurus murinus
TGCAGAGGGTGGGAGGCTGGAGGGGTGCGTTGGGGTCGGAGGGGTCCCTGAAGGGCTGCTTGCGGAGGTGCGTCTGCGGAACGCGGAGGGGCGTCCTGCGGGAATGAAGACGAGCCTGAAGGCCACAGAGGGGCGCAGAAGAGCTGGGGAGGCGCGAGAGGAGCCGGCGGAGGGAAGTTTGGAGTCCTGGAGCGGCGGAGCAGTCCCGGGAGCCACAGTCGGAAGGAACACCGGGGTTCACCAAGGCCACGAGGTGATGGGGTGGAGGGACACCGTATGTCGCTGAGCGGAAGATAGAGTCTCTGTAGGGACACGGCGAGGCACTGGGAGGGCGCGCTGGGCCGTCTGGAGTGGGGTTCGGTGCTGGCACTTGGGGGCAGAGTCCCGGTGCATGTGAGCGCAGCCGCCCCGCGCGCTGGGCGCGGGGTACGACGGCCGGGGCGCCCTGGGCTCGCCTGGCCTGGGGACTGCCCCGGCGGTGGCGCAGTGGTCCCGGAGAGACGCCTGGGCGTCTCTGATCGCTGCCTCCCTTCGCGCCCCGATCCCCGCTGGGGATGCGAGCGTCTGCGCCCCCGGGAGCTGCTTCCGCGCCCTGGAGCGGAGCTGTCGCCGCGGCTGAAGACCGAGGAGGGAGCCGCGGCCCGCGCTGTCCCGGGAGGAGACAGAGGGCTCACCCCCTCTGGAACGAAGGGAAAAGCGGCTGCTGTTTGCGCTCCGAGCTCCCCAAAAGTCCCGCAGGTAAAGAGAATAGTCACATTCACTTCTCCATGTTCCGGTCCCCACATTCCCCGAGCATGCTTCTCTTCCAGCCTCCTAAACTAGAGTCTTCACTGTGAGGTTCCCCAACCCCTCACTCTTCCCCCAAGACCCGCCAGGTCCAACTCCGAGGCCTCCAGGAGAAGCGCCCTCCTCCGCCGCCTTCTCCTCCCCCTGCCCCAGACCACGCTCTCCTCCCTGGCCAGGCCCTGAGGGCTTCAGGACAGTTGTAAAATGCAGTTTAGACAGCTGGCCTTGCTTTACCCTAAAGGGTGCTAACTGATCGGCACGCTGAATCTGAAGTAAGACTTAAATATCTTCGTGTGTGTGTGTGTGTGTGTGTGTGTGTGTGTGTGTGGTATAAGAGAATGAATTTGTTCTCTGTAAGTTAATTTTGCCAAAAACCTTGCCCTGGACTGCCCGGCTGCGGGAAAAAAACCTGGACCAGGCAGTGCCTGCGCCCAGCACAAGTTTCAGAAGGTTTCTTTGGGCTTCTTAGAAAGAAACCAAGGATCCCTTTGGAGTAGATTTGCATATACATTTCTGAAAATGACATCTTCTAAATTAGAAAATGAAGTAACTACATTACAACTTGTATTTTTATCATATCACTTTGTTATATACACAGGTGTCTGGGGTCATCTTCCGTGGGATTCTGACTTGATGATCTGTCCTGTTGAGGTTCATTAAGCTCTCCCGGTAGGTAGAACTAGTTGGTATTTATGTATTTGCATGCTGTTAACATCAGAGTTAGGAAGTTGATACTGTTTAAGTCACTACTGAGTATCCCAAGGTCTATAAATACTAGTACAATTCCGACTTATCTGTGAACTCGCCACTCATCATGTGATAATGTAGAAATAGATTTTAAAGTGATGCACTGTCCACATACACGCCATGTTTGTATGGTGCTTGGTGTTGCTTAAAGCAGAAAATTTGTGTTTGTAAAGCAATAGAATTTTTTTTTTAACTTTTGTGTATAGATCTTAGTTAATCTGCAATCTTGGTTTTTGAAGGTGGGATGTTTTAGTAACAGTTTCAGTGCCTGATAATGGAATCTCCCTGTCTGATGGTGTGCTTCCAATGTGACTAGCAAAGAGACACTCCCACATGGATGACACTATCCTAGAACACACTTACAGAGTTATGTAACCCTCCCATTTGCAAGCATTTTATTTTCCCTAAATCCCATGTTCTTTTCACCTTTAATGTGAGTTTGTTTGCTTTTTCTTTGGTTTTGCTATCTCAGACATTAGACACAATATTTGATGGGTGTTATGTAGAAATCATGAATGTGTGTGCCACGTTTACACCAGGCTTATGTGTGTAGAGATGGTATCCTCTTTAACAGTGTAATCTATGCGATAATCTATCTTTAATCTCACCAAAAAAGGTAGTGATGAATAATCCACTTAATAAAATTAATCAGAACTGCATAATTAAATAAGAAATATCTGAGCAAACTTTCATATTTAACAAATAATTTGCTTTTCTAAAACTCCCAAAGTACTTATCAGAGAAAATGAGGCAAATAATACTCATTCCATCTTTAAAGAAGCATTTTATTATTTATTTGTTATATATATATATATATATATATATATTATATATGCCCACACACTGTTGCATTTTAGTCAGTATCATTTTGTTATCTTGGGAATTATTTTTTATTTATCAGATTATCATTTAGATGTTTACTGTTTAAGACTATTCTATAAAAGATCCTGCTGTACTGTGGTAAAATAGGAAAATACCTATGAACTGGGTTATAAGTGAGCAAAAATGGTAAAGATAATTTCATTTATTTCTCTGGAATTGTATTGTTAGAAAGTGATGTATATGGACATGATTATATGGGTATTATAACCAAACATTTAATGATCTACAGACTTAAGTACTGATACTTTTTAATTTTGAAAATGCCGATTTTTAGGTCTTTCTGAAGTTATATTTATGTGAAATAAATAAAACTGATTATAAGTTGATAATCATATAACTAGTGCTTTCTTTACAGACATCCCTCCTTTGGAGTAGATTTGCATGTACATTTCTGAAAATGACATCTTCTAAATTAGAAAATGAAGTAACTACATTACAACTTGTATTTTTATCATATTGTTTTGTTATATATGAGAGAAATATTTGTTGTTTTTTTGTTTTGTTTTGTTTTGTTTTGTAGTACTGGGGATCAAACACAGGGGTATTCTACCTCTGAGCTACACTCTCAGCCTTTTATATTTTTTGTTAAGGAAACAGGGTCTCACTTAAGTTGCTGAGAGTCTCACTAAATTGCTTAGGCTGGCCTCAAACCTACAAAATCCTGTCTCAACTTCCCAAACACTGGGATTATAGGCATGCACTACCACACCCTGCTTGATTTTTCTTTTCTTTCTTTCTTTTTTTTTTACACCATTGTAATCACACATCATAATGAAGTTCACAGTGATAGGGACATACACACACAGCACTTGGTGATCTTTTCCCTAGGTCCCATCTCATAACATCAATCGAAGTATTTCTTTCATTGAGCTGCCTCCCCTAGACCCTCTCCATTGCCCCACTGGGGTTTCTATATTTCTACTGGTATAAGAGACAGCAAGAAAATTAGAAAATTAAGGAGAAAGTAAATTTATGCTTCCTAATTATTTTTAAAGTTTGGGCCCCTTTGAAAATATGATAATAGTTATAAATCTGCTATCCAGAAAAATACCTGGACCTACTACCTCATTTAAGTCAAATTTCCATTAGTTTAATACTTAATTTGGACTCAGTTCCCAGAGGGGGCTGAATTCTGTACTCATGACTGAGATCACCTCAATTAGAACTCCAGCGTTTTGGTAGGCATGACTGTGCATATCCAAAACCTTGAGTCATTTCATTGCATTAAAGTATAACTACATGAGTGATAACATGAGCACGAAACCATGAAAATGGAAACATGAGCCAGGTATTAATGTATAAAAATATGCTTGCTATTTCTAAACAGTATTTGTAACTAAACACTTTTTTCCAAAATTAAAAATATAATAAGTGACCTGCATGAGAAAAGGGAAAAGTTAAAAATATGAAAAGTTTGACTAAAATTACATTGAAGGCAAAGGCCTAACTAGCAACCAAATTTTTTTTAAAAAAGGTTAATGCTTTGCAAAGTTCTCTTTTTATAAAGAATATGTATAGAAATCATTAAATTATTTTGCATGAAATTCTATGGGTGTGCTACATTAGAGGGTGTCTTGTATTTTAAAGGCTTGATAGGAGAGATGGGTATTGTGGTTGCCCTTTAGACAGAAAGGGTTGTTGTACTCTTTATTCTTTCCTCTCCCACTGGACAAAACTCTCCTGGACTGTGGCTGCTCTTGGTCACCACACTTTAGTTTCTTTCTCTATATTCTTCTCCTGAAGACTCTTGACCCAGTTTGTTTATAAGCCCTCTTAATCCCAAATGACTTGATGTAAATCCCAATAAACAATTCTCCTGATGGTTTACCTCTCACATGCACAACTGGCACCTTTACACCTTTACTTCTGTTTCTAGTACCTTCTTTGAAAAGTGTTCTGTGAGTGCATTGCTCTAGCTCCTACTGGTGCTTTAGGAATTTCAATCCATCCCACTTTTACACACCCCAGGATTAGGAACCCATATGATATGGAAGGAGACTGGGCTCAGACAAGGTGTAATTTACCAAGGTGGCTAAGTCACCAGCTGACATACAAACTCACCCTTCCTCCTATGGCACAAGGCCCAGGAAAAAAATCATTCTTCAAATGAATGCAGATTATCCCAAATGACTGGTCCATATGACTGGGACTATCAATCCATTTGAATCTAGAGAAAAGAAGATGATCCCATTTAAAGTTAAATGAGGTAATATAATGAACAGGGGCCATCAGTGTGAGTATCCTTACAACCTCCAAGACTTTTCTGGAAATGCTGTAGAAAGTTCTTTCTGTGTCTTCTTCTTCTAATTAAATATTTTCCTTTGATTTTATAGTTAACTTGGTAAATACAGGATGTTGATAAAATAGTAGCTTATTAACACTATATTCTATTAAGTCTTTAGATATGTTGAGCATAATGGAGTGATGCATTTCCTTTTTATGAAAGATGTCTGTGTTAAGGAGGTGACATCATATTTTACGGCTTCATTTTTGCCTTCTCTAGTTTTAAAACATTTAGTTATATATAAGTAGGAAGTGGAGTTCGAGTTCTGGCATGATTGACCCACTGAAATAGTTAAATAAAGATCCTAGTTCCTTCATTTTACCATTGGCTTACCTCAAATCCAGAGAACTGTACTATAGTGTGTTTCCTTGGGAAATAACATATTTTGCTTAGGGCTCTATGTTAGTTGGCATTCTGTTACTGTCACAAAATACTTGAGATTATCACCTTACATAGAGAAAAGGTTCTTTCTGGCTCACAGTTTGGGAGGTGTCAATATATGCTCACTTGGCCCCTTTGCTTTTTGGCCTGTGGCAATACAGCCTAGTATGGTAGGAACACTTGGTAGAGCACAATGATCGTCTCATGGGAGCCAGGAAGCAGAGAGAGAAAGAGAGAGAGCAAGAGACCAATGTGCCACACTTCCCTCCAAGGCACATCCTCAGGGACCTAAGACTCCATCTCTTAAAGGTTCTACCTCGTAAAGGTTCTAGCATTTCCCAGTAGGACCATAGGTTGGTATCAAAGCCTTTAACACATGGGCCTTTGGGGAGGGGACATTCAGATCCAAACTATAGCAGGCTTCATGTGCTTCTTCTAATTGAAAAATTTAACTACTAAGTTGGTAAAGTAGAAACTTCTGTTGTTTTAAATATTACTACCCCTCTCTAATTCTCACTAGGATGTATGTTGGACCTTCTCATTTCTGTCTTCCATTTATTCTTGGATTGCTAATCATACTATTCTACATCATGATAGTTCATTTCTGCAAACAGTTTGTAATTTTTTTTCAGTACTGGCGATGGAACCTGGGGACATTCTACCTCCGAACTTAAGCCCCAGCCCTATTTTTATCCTTTATTTTGAAACAGGGTTTCATTAAGTTGCAGAGGGCCTCACTAAGCAGCTGAGGCTGGCCGCGAACCCAGATCCTCCAGTCTCAGCCTCCCAAATGCTGGGATTACAAGCGTGAGCCACCACGCCTGGCTTAGTTTGTAATTTTTTGTTGACCTTATTTGCAACAAGAGATATTCTCACATAGTTAGCTTCAATGCACCAGGTATAAAGCTATCCCTAGGAGTGGTTTTTGTTGTTGTTTGTTTGTTGGTTTGTTGGTTTTCTTTTCTGCTGGGTTACCAGGACATTTTTGCTGTAAACTTTATGGCTCAGGATATACTATAGTATTATATATTTGTTGCAGATTGGGACATCCCACTCTCACAATGGCAGGGTATTTTGGTGCGAGTTTGTGACTTTGCTCTAATTCCAGAGAGACACAGAGACAGAAAGTCACAACTCAGTTAATGGAGTCATTAGAAAGGATAAACATGCAGTTCTATTATTTAGAACTAAAAAGAAATGAGCTATTGCCTAGGTCAACATTCTCACTGCTATAGTCCAAGGTGACTGACCACACAACAGAGAGGAAGGAAGATTTATTTGCCCAGTTTTAGAGATTTAAAAGTTCAGTGCATGTCAGGCCAGGTCTGCAGAGTTCAGGAAATGGCAGCAGGAAGCAAGAAAGGGAGAGAGCAATGCTCCACTTCCATATTGTGGAGGCTGAAAGCTGAGAGAGAACAGGGGAAAGAGAGACCATATATAGTCCCCAAGGCCACACTCCCAGGGACCCCTCCGTATCAAACAAGCCTGGCTTCCAACATTGCTGCCTTGTTTTTATGAAGGGTAAGGGGACATTATAAATCAAAACCATTACACACTGCCCCGACCCACTAGACCTCACAGCCACCTCACAATGCAAAATGCGTCTAGTCCATCTCCAAGAGTTCCATAATTTTAAGAGTTTTAATCACTCAAAAGTCCCAAAGTCAAAAATCTCCTCTGAGATTCAAGATAAACTCTTGGCTATGAGCCCCTGTAAAAACTAAAAGCAAGTTATACACATCCAAAGAACAATAGCACAGAGTTATCATTCGCGTTTCAAAAGGAAGGAATAGGGCCATAAAAAGAAAGAATGAGACCAAAACAGTATTTAAATTCAGCAGAGTGAGCTGAGCATGGTGGCACAAGCTTGTAATCCCAGTACTTCGGAGGCTGAGATAGGAGGATCTGGGCTCACAACCAGCCTCAGCTACTCAGTGAGGCCCTCCGCAACTTAGTGAGACCCTGTTTGAAAAATTAAAAAAAAAATAGGACTGGGGGTGGGGTGTAGCTTGGAGGTAAAATGCCCCTGGGTTCACCCTTCAGTACCGCAAAAAAAAATTCAGCAGAGCAAGCATTTAACCCTGCAGCTCCACTTCTGGCATCCAGGGAACATGGTGGTGAGATGTGATCTCCAAGGAGCCTTGGCAGCCACGCCTTTATGGCCTGGTTGATTTCAATGGGCAGCATACTTGCTCTTCTAGTCTGTCTCTGTGGCTCACGGCTTGTAGCCTTTCCTTGTAGTCATTTCATACTTCTGGCATCTCTAAGTCTTGGAGGGTTTTTTGCAACCTTGACTTCACCCTCACAGCTTCACAAATTGCCCCATTTGGGCCTGCCTGCAGGGATTCTGGCCCAGCCATGCATTGCCTGGCTTCCTGGGCCTTCCTTTGAAATCTTGGAGGAAGCTTCCATAATCTTTTCTTTTTCCTAGCAAAGCCAGCATTATTTGAGCACCAAGATCAACTGCCAGCAGGAAGGATAGCCATGCCTTCTCTAGCCACTGGGCCATTTTTCAATTATAGCCATAGGGACCACCTACACCCAGGCCACCACAGGTCCTACCCCTGTCTGGGCTGGCTCCACCTCCATAATGGCCACTGCTTCTTCCTTCCTTTCAGCCATCTTACTTTCTTCAAGAACACTATCTCCCTGGGCTCCAACTTTACACATTCTTTTCTGGCCAAACTCCAAATCTACAGTCTCTGCTTTGCTTTCCTTTCCTGTAATTCAGTGTACAATTTGCTGAATGCAGACATTAATATCCATAAGGCAGTTTGGATATGTTGCTGTTCTGAGAGTTCCTCTGGAAGCTTAATAAGTCCATCATCTTTAAATTCAGCCTCATGCAAAGTTTCAAGACATGGGCAAAATGCTGATAAGCTCTGTGCCAGAATGTAATACGTGTGGCCTCTATTCCATTTTCCTATGGAGTCCCCTTTGCTCTCTGAAATCTCCTAAGCAGGTCTCTACCATCTGCCTTTCTAACCACATTCTGTCCCTTCCATTTCCTCTCACAAACCAGTTCCAAAGATTCACAATCCACATGACTTAGAAATAGCAGTGACCCCACTCCTCTGGTACTAATTTCTGTCTCAATCAACATTCCCACTGTCATAATCCAAAACAACTGACCAGACAACTTAGAGGAATGAAGATGTGTTTGCTTACAATTTTGGGAGATTTTCAGGTTTGCTTTGTGTGAGGCCAGGTTTGCAGAGCTTAGAGCATGGAGACAGGAATGCAGAGAAAAGGAGAGCACAAGGGCTTGCTCCTCCCATCACAGAGGATGGAAGCAGAAAGCAAGTGGGGGGGGGGCTTATATAACCCCCAAGGCCACACACCCAAGGGGCCCCTCCTTAGTAAATAAGCCCTGCTTCCAACATTGCTATCTTGTTTCTGTGAGGGCTAGGGGGTGGGGGAACATTCTAAATCCAAACCATTACATCTATCAAACCACACACACACAAAAAAAACCCATGGAGGAACCTTAAATGTATCTTAAGAGAAAGGATATGGAGCAATAGGAACTATTGCTGTCCATTATAACCATCCATTGAACTTTTAAAAATACTACTATCTGGGATCACATCAATACCAAATAACTAAATTTCTAGTGTGAATCCAAGATGTGATACATCTCCTGGGATGATTCCATGCTTTCCCACCAGGGAGAGTCACTGTTCTCCATGGCAAAGCCTCTGGCTCTCTTTCTCTGACCTTATCTGCCATCCTCCCTCAGCAGGCCCCAAACCCTAGTCTTTTTTATATTTCTTAAACATAAGATCATTTCTGCTTCAGAGCTGCACTTACCAGCCCCTCATGCATCACATTTGCCCTGCTCTCTTTATAAGACTTTTTTTTAGGACAGTTTTAGGTTCACAGTAAAGTTAACCAGAAGTTGCAGAGATTTCCTATACTCCTCCTTCCTTGATGCATGGCCTCCCCCATCATCAACATCCCCACCAGAATGTCACATTCATTAACAATCAACAGATCTACATTGTCACACTGTGCCCAAGTCCACAGTATACATCAGGGCTCATTCTTGCTATTGTACATTCTGGACAAAAGTAAAATGACATGTATACACCAATATAATGTCATTCAGAACAGTTTCACTACCCTAAATTCACTACCCTAATCCCTCCATTCCCCCATCACCTGGCAATCAGTGATCTTTTTACTTTCTCCATAGTTTTGCCTTTTCCAAAATATCATATAGTTCAATCCAGTGTGCAGCCTTTTCAAATTAGCTTTGTTCATTTATGTGTTTTTGTGATTTGATAAGTTCATTTATTTTTAGTGTTGAATAACCTTTCACTCTGTGTATATGCCACAGTTTGATTATCCATTTGCCAATAGAAGGGCATCTTAATTGCTTCCAAGTTTTTGGCAATTATGAAAAAAGCTATGGTAAACATTCATGTATACCATGAATGTCTTGTGTTGACACAAGTTTTCAAATCCTTTGGGTAAATTCTAAGGGAGCATGATTGTTGGGTCATGTGGTATAAGAGAATGTTTTATAAGAAACTCTAAAGTGTAATCCAAAAATGGCTGTATCATGTTGCATTCCCACCAGCAATGAATGAGCTCCTGGTGCTCTCTAACCTTGCTGGCACTTGGTGCTGTCAGCATTCAGGGTTTTGGCTGCTGTAACAGAAATGTAGTGGTATCTCATTGTTATAATTTGCATTTCACTAATAAAATATGAGAGAAGCATCTTTTCATATGCTTGTTTGCTTTCTGAATGTCTTACTTTTTGAGGCATCTTTTAAAGCCTCTGTTCTCTTTGCTTCTTTCTTTGAATTTTCATCTCTCTCCTTACATTGCCCATCTGCTCTTGCATCCTGACTGTTTTATTCACTATCGGCCTTCGTATCTTAATCATGTTTGTTTTAAATTCCTGGTCTGATAACTCCAGCATAGTATCTCTGGTTATGATGCTTGCTCTGTCTTTCTAAGCTATGTGTGTTACCTTCCAGTACCACTCATGATTTTTCTTGATATCTGGACATGATATACTGTGTAAAATGGAACTGCTATAAAACAGTTCTTTAATAATGTGAAGGGGAGAGTCCACAGTTCTCCAATTAGGCCTCAGTCTGCTGCTGAACCTTTCATTTCTGGCTTGTGAACTTTACAAGTATTTCTCAGTCCCTGCCCATGTGAGATGGGACAGGATGGCTGAAGTGAGCTGAGGTTGGGCATTACCCTTTCCCCAAGCCAGGTGGGTGCTGATCATACCAGCAGGTTCAGATCTGGTTGAGCAGTTTCTCCTGAACCCAGGTCTTTTGGACAGAATGCTCTGGCGTGTTTCTGAGTGCCTTTCCTCTGCCCATATACTTTTCTCTGATATTCACCATGAGATTCTAGCTGAGCTCCTACATACACAACTGTGAAGTTCTGCCCCTGGGCTTTGACTCAGTGTTCTGTGCTCCAAACCTGCAGCAGTTGGTCAGCTACAGCTCTGGTGTCGCTCCCCTGATACTGCTTCCTGCAGAGGATTCTGCCCCATTGAGCACTGACTGATGCTCTGTGTTTGTCTCTCTTTCTCTGGTTTTGGAGGTAGGACTTTGTAATGTGACCTAGTTCTTCTTATAAAACTAAGAAGAGCTGCTGGTTCTCCTGTTCAACTTTTCCCCTGTTGTTAAGATAGAGCAATGATTTTCAAGTCCCTTATGTATCATATGGAATTGGAAGTCGGCCCTTTCTTCTGGTCACCCATTCTTTCTGATTCATGGGGTGTCAGTCCATGTGTTACCCCAGAAAAACTTTCTTTGACTATCAAATTTAAAACATTTCCCTAATCACCCTATTTATTCTCACAAGAAACTTTTTTCTATGAGAAATTATCTCCTTTCATATTTAAATATGAAAACTTTTTATATGTGTTGGCTCTTTCCCTTCAACTAGAAGTTCTAAAATCTCAGAGGCTTTCTCTGTCTTGCCCTTAGTGGTCCCTTAGCACCCACTATGAGCAAACTGGGTCACCAGCATCAGTAGGAGCCCAGCAGGATCATGGTGGCCTTACCATAGAGCTGACTCATGTAACACAGAACCCAGCATCCTTCGGGGTCATGAACTCCATCAATGTAACCTCCAGGTACAATAGTGGATATTTCCAAAATATATTACCTTTCTGTCTTAAAAACTGAATTTTTCACCTATTCTCTCCAACAGACATTTTTTAAAATGAGCTTTTGTTTAAGCAATCCAGGTACCTGACAGAGTCATTGATGAAAGTTATCTAAAGAAAGCATGAATGACAGGCAACTGCTATTAACATGCATTCCTGTTTCACCAAATCTCAGATGCCCTTTTTCTCATATTTATTTATTTATTTATTTATTTATTTATTTATTTATTTATTTATTTTTATGATTAGGGATTAATTCCAGGGGGAAGTCTACCTCTGAGCTACACCCTCAGCCCTTTTTCAAATTTTTTCTATTTTGAAACAAGATCTCACTAAGATGCTGAGGCTGGCCTCAAACCTGAGATCCTCCTGTCTTAGCCTCCAAAGTGCTGAGATTACAGGGGTACACCACTTTGCCTGGCTCCATTTTTCTTACATTTTAATAGCTCTGAAGTTGGATGCATGTTACCATCGGGCTACGTTATAATTTTCAGAAGTAGTTCTTTTCTTAGTGACATAAAAATGCTGGTGTTCTTCCAATAATCAGTCTTAGGTCTGATGAGATGTGGTCTGTGATAAAGTCAAAGGCTTTTCCATGAAGTTTCTGGAATCATTGATGAGTCTCGAGTATTTTTTAAATTTAGAACTGTTTTAAATTTTCTCTAGTCTTCCCTTGTCACACTAGTTGATCTTTCTCCAGCCCACCTCTGACCACCCAGAGAACATAACAGCCCCCATTCATGTGCCAGTGGAGAGGTTGTGGATCTCCACGACCCACAAGTTATGTTTACAGGGTGAGTGGCAGGGAATCGGGAGTCATGTACATCTATCTGCCTTCACCACCTCTCTTCATTTTTCAGTACTCTTTTTTAGTTTTGGTTCCAGTATGCCTCATTTTTCCATTTCTTTGAAACTAAGCGCATCTGTACACCCACACCACCCTGTACAAATAGATAAATAAATAAGTGGGTATGCTCTTTAGATTACTGCACTGGTTTAACTATAACTTGTATTAGATTATGTTACAAATGATCAAACACCAACTATCAGGTTTTGAACAAAAAGGCAGTTTATAGACTGATGTCAGGGAAAGTACAAGATGGGGGCTGGTTGAGATGTGCCTTGATCCACAGTCTCAGTCGTGACTTCATTCTTTCCCCACCTTTCATCTCTGTCTCTAACAAATCCAGGTTCACAGCCATCGCCAAGTTCAAGTCCAGCAGAAAAGAAGGTGCATCTTCCCAGTCGCTGAAACAGAAGTAGCCAGAGTGTACCCATTGAGTCTAATTGGCTTGGGTTGAGTTCTTTTAAAATAATCTCTATGGGCAAAAGAATGCCATGCTCTGGATGCCAGGCCTAAGTCACATGCCCTCCCACTCACCTAGGAGTGGTATTGAACTGGCTTGAACAAAATATATGGACTGACCTGGGTGCAGTGGTGCAGCCCTGTAATTCCAGTACTTACAAGGCTGAGACAGGAGGATCACAGGTTTTGGGCCAGCCTCAGCAATTTAGCAAGACCCTCAGCAACATAGTGAGACCCTGTTTCAATATAAAAGATAAAATAGTGCTAGGGGATGTAACTCGGAGGTTCAATCCTATTTTCAGCGTGTGTGTGTGTGTGTGTGTGTGTGTGTGTGTGTGTGTGTAAATATATAAAAAAATTACATATACTGAAAGTAGGGCAGGGTGATTCACCAGAAAAGAAAATCCAAGTGGAATTACAAGAAGTGGAGTTAATGGATTCATGGATGTTGGGAAACAAATGAACAATGAACAAGTTGTACTTATAAATGCTTTTGGAATTAATGTAGAGTTTTTTTGTTTTGTTTTGTTTTTTGTTTTGTTTTGTTTTGTTTTTACTAGGGATTGAACCCAGGGGCATTCTATCTCTGAGCTACGACCCCAGTCCTTTTCATTTTTTACTTTGAAATAGGGTCTCACTAAGTAGCTGAGGCTGGTCTTATACCTGTGATCCTCCTGTCTCAGTCTTCCAAGTACTGAGATTACAAGCACACACCACCCGCCTGTCTCTTTCCAATTAAAAAAAAAAGTACTTTATGTTCATTTGCTTATTGTGAGAAACACACACATGTCAGTTGAATGGATTTAATTTAAACTATGTATGATATCTTGGTGTGGCCAACTGGCAAATGGCAATCTCATGAGCTAAAGGAAATAAAGGAAGATACACAGTGGTGAAATGAGAGGGACAAGGGAAATAGACTAAGCTGCAGTGTGACACCTCTGAAATGTCCCTGCTGGTAAGTAAGCCCCCAAGCCTGAAACAACCGAAGCCAAAGCCTCTCTTCCTGCTCTGTCTATTTCCATCCCCTTCCCCTCTCTCCGCTCCCCCACTGTCACTCTGTGACCTTGACACGGAATCTCTATCCTCATGATCCCCCCGCTATCCAAGTGCACATGTTCATGGTAAAAATCATTGGGGAGAACAGACTCTAATGACTTCTTGGTGGATAGGATGAGAGGAGACACATGGGACAGTGCTCAAGCGCAAGTCAAGTTCCACTGCACTGGAATCCCAGCATCTCACTCTCATCCCTGTGTGCTTGTCCAGGCTGTTGGTCCATAAGCATTGTCTCAAGGGAAATTAGAAAGTTAAACTATAAGGGGAGAAAAACAAAAGAAAATTTGGTTTCATTGTGTAAAAGTGCTACCCTGTATTCTGCCTGTAGGAGTTAATTATTACCTGAGCACCTGAATGATTGAGTATAACATTGAGCCAAAATGCTCTTATAGTACTAGTTGTGTTATTAAATAAGCCAAAATATTTTATCATAAATGCTGCCTGTATCCTAATCTGTAATTTATCCATTGTATTTCTTTTGGAAATATTCACTTTAAACGTTAAGAAATAGCTGTAATAATAACTAATCATTTAATGTATGATTTAGTATGTGTCAAGCACTTTCTATGCATTATCTTATTTAATTATTCTTATTTAATTAAGTGGGACATGGTATGATCCCTCATATCAATAGGATAAAATGGACCATTAAAAATAACAGGTGAATTATCTAACATCACACCGCTATTAAGGGAAGCTGTTATAGCTCAGCTGACTCCAAATCCTGAGATTCTGAGCCATTCGTTTTTATTATCTTGAGAGAGATGAAGTGAGGAAGATGTTTATACAAATAACCATGTAGTGACAATCAGAAGAGAGCAGAGGATATCAAGCTGTCAAACCAAAGAGACTGTCAGGTGCAGTGGCGCACAGCTATAGTCCCAGAACCTAGGAGGCTAAGACAGGAGAATCTCAGGTTTTAGGCCAGCCTCAGCAACTTAGAGAGTCCCTCATCATCTTAGCAAGACCCTGATTCAAAATAAAAAGTAAAAGAGGTTGGAGGATATAGTTCAGAAGTAGAAAGCCCCTGGTTCAATCCCTAGTATACCCCCTGTATCCATCATAATCTTAAGATTGGCCATGTAATTTAGAGGAAAGAAGATTTGTTTTCTTAAAGTTTCAGGTTCAGCCCTTGTGAGGCTGAGGACCATGGATCTCAGGGCATGATGATGGGAGGCAGAGGGAGAGCATGTGGGCTGTACTCTTTACATCCTGGAGGCCAGAAACAAGATGGAGAACAGGAGAAGGAGGAACCAAATATAATCTCCAAAGCCACACTCTCAGGGACCACCTCCTACAGCCACCACCCAGGTAAATGGATTTATCCATGCTGGGATTACAACCCTTATGACTCAATTATGTCACCTCCAAACATTAATAAGTGAGCTCTTTAGGGAACATTTTAAGTCTAACTTTAACATGCTGCCCCTGGCCCCTAAAGAGCTCACGCCCAGCTCAGAATGCAAAATGCATTTAGTCTTCTCCAAGAGTTCCCACAGTCTTAACAATTATAGCATCTCTGGAAAGTCCCAAAGTCTCCACTGAGGCTCAAAGTGAATTCTTGTGAGCCCCTATAAAAGACAATGAAGATCAAAATAAAAAGCAAGTTATATGCATCCAATATAAAAAGGCAAGAAATAAACATTTACATTCCCAAAGGGAGGAATAGGGTCATAGAGAGAAGGAATGGGGCCAAAACCGTAACAAAATCTGGCAGGGCAAGCATTTGATCTCAAAGCTCCACTTCTGTCATCCATGGCAAGCGGTGGTGAGAGGTGATCTCCAGGGAGCCTTGGCAGCCCTGCCCCTGCAGCCTGGCTGATTGCAGTGGGTGGTTTACTGCCTCTTCCAGCCTGGCTCCATAGCTCAAAGTTAGCAGCCTTTCTTGGAGGTCGTTCCATGTTTCTGTCATTTCTAAATCTTGGGGGGGGGGGGTCTTGCAACCCTGGCTTCACCCTCACAGCTTCACAAAGTGCCCCATTTGGGCCTGCTTGCAGGAATTCTGACACTGCCACACGTTGCCTGGCTTCTGAGGCCTTCCTTTGAAATCTGGGGGGAAGACTCCATGACCCCTTTTTTTTGGCAAAGCCAGCATTACGTGGGCTCTGAGATGGGCTGCCAACAGAAAAGGTAGTCACCCCCTCCTTAATCACAGCCCCTGGAGCCTTTGTTTTTTTTTGTTTGTTTGTTTGTTTTTTTTTTTTTTTTTTTTGCAGTACTGGGGATTGAACTCAGGGGCATTCTACCTCCGAGCTACACCCCCAGCCCTATTTTTTATTCTTTATTTTGAAACCGAGTCTCACTAAGTTGCGGAGTGCCTCACTAGGTAGCTGAGGCTGGCCGCGAACCCAGATCCTCTGGTCTCAGCCTCCCGAATGCTGGGATTACAAG
>PVLC010036106.1:0-15975 GCA_004027655.1 Graphiurus murinus
TTTTTTTTTTTTTTTTTTTGCGGTACTGGGGATTGAACTCAGGGGCATTCTACCTCCGAGCTATACCCCCAGCCCTATTTTTTATTCTTTATTTTGAAACCGAGTCTCACTAAGTTGCGGAGTGCCTCACTAGGTAGCTGAGGCTGGCCTCGAACCTGGATCCTCCAGTCTCAGCCTCCCGAATGCTGGGATTACAAGCGTGTGCCACCATGCCCGGCAACTGTGACAATTTTTAAGCATTACAATGATGATACCTAAGAATCAGAGTACATTAGTGTTTTTTCCTTATAGACATTGATTCAAAGATTTGGGTCAAAAATAGAGAAAAAGCAGTATTGGTTTTCAAATGCATCCCAAAGGATTTAAACCTAAATACTCATATAGATTTATATTTCCTATAGTTTGGAGGTTCAGAGTTAAATCTGAGCATAATCAGGTGATCAGCATCCCCATATGCTACAAGCCAAGGTAAGACCACCTAACTGGGACTTGCAAGGAGTTGAACAAGAATAGTTTCGTCTGATTCTATTACCCATATGTAGGCTAAAGGAAGTCTAAGAATTAGTGAGTTTGAAAAGGTAAAGAATTGCGAGGACATTGGAAGAGATATGAATGTACTATTCCACCTCTGAAGTCATAAGCCAAAATAAATTTTTCCTTGTGTAACCTGCTCTTTTTTTTTTTTTTTGGAGTACTAGGGGCTGAACCCAGGGGCATTCTACCTCCGAGCTACACCCCTAGCCCAATTTTTTATTCTTTATTTGAAACAGGGTCTCACTAAGTTGCGGTGGGCCTCACTAAGTAGCTGAGGCTGGCCACAAACCTGGATCCACCAGTCTCAGCCTCCCAAGTACTGGGATTACAAGTGTGCTCCACCATGCCCGGCTTAACCTGCTTTTGTCAGGTATTTTGGTCACAGCCACAAATAGCTGACTAATACACCAACTCAACCAGTAATTTCTTGTCCCACACTGGAAATCAGGGATTTATAAATAAATACATAAATAAATATTTTTTAAAAGTCTCATAGCAAGAAATCTTACTTGGAAATCAAATCACACAAATAATAATAATAATAATAATAATAATAATAATGCAAACACCTGGCTACTCATGATCCATTTTTTTTTTTTTTTTTTTTTTTGCGGTACTGGGGATTGAACTCAGGGGCATTCGACCTCCAAACTATACCCCCAGCCCTATTTTTTTATTCTTTATTTTGAAACCGAGTCTCACTAAGTTGCGGAGTGCCTCACTAGGTAGCTGAGGCTGGCTGCGAACCAGGATCCTCCGGTCTCAGCCTCCTGAATGCTGGGATTACAAGCATGCGCCACCACGCCTGGCTTCATGATCCATTTTAACTAGCAGGAAGTAGCCATCAGAGTTGGAGTCCTGTGGGTTGCAGGACACTCTACTTAATTGCCTTAGCTCTCAGAAGTGACCATTATTCAGAACTTAATGTTATTATACATTTGTTTTCCTACCCATGTTTACTTTACTACAGTGTTAATTGTGTATGGTTTTGTATTCTTCAGCACCATTATGTTCTTTGGAGTCAATCAAGGTTTTACCTCAAACTATAATCAATTCATCTTCAATGATCTAGTATTTTATCAGATGAACATGCCACAATGTATTCATTCACTATAATAGGGAATATTTGGGTTATCTATTATTTTATTTCTATCAAAAAGAGCACTGCAGCGAACATTCTGGTACAGAGTCCTGATAGATGTGGGCAGTTGTGTCTCTGAGATAGAAATGTAATCGACCAATCATGGAATATGTGCATATCAGTCTAGCTGGACGCTGCCAAACTGGTTTACATGGTGGTTTTGTTAACACGCCATTTACCAATTTACCTGCATACGTGTCATTGCGTCTCTTTGATGTGTGTGTGTGTTTGTGTGTGTGTGCTTCTTGCTAAAAGTGTGTTTGCTATATTGCTAACCATACGGTATTTTTAAAGATGTTGCAAATTGTACCTTCACTTGAAAAATACATTTTCTAAATTATCGTAATAGAAATTCAGCTTTAAAAAATGAGTGTAAATTAGAATTTCCATTCATCTACTTCTCATTAACTCACCCAAACATACACATACACACACACACACACACACACACACACACACACACACATCTTTTATTATCAACATCCCTAGAGTGGTACATTTGTTATACTTGATGAACTTACATTGACACCCCACTATTCCCCCAAATCCATAGTTTACATTAGGGTTAACCCATAGTTCTCTACAGTCTATGGATTTTGACCACTATATAATAACATATATCCATCATGATAGTGTTCTCTGAGCTTCCTGGAACTGAGGTTCAGCATCTGATATCAGTATGGGAAAATTCTCAGTCATCATTACCTCCATTATTTCTTTTGTTGTTGTTGTTCTTGCTTTCTCTCTTTCTAGTATTCTGCTACTTAGGGAGCTGAGGTTCAGCATCTGACATCAGTTTGAAAAAAATTCTCAGTCATTACTTCCATTATTTCTTTAGTTGTTATTATTGCTATAGTTGCTTTCTTTCTCTCTTTCTATTCTGCTGCTTAAATGTCATACTTTTTGTAGTTCCCCCACAGTTCCTACACATTCTGTTCTAGGTTTGCTCTTATTTTTAGGGTTTTTCTCTAGGCTTTTGAGTTTTGAATGTTTTTTCTGACTATCCTGAAACTCAGAGATTAGTTTCTAAGCTGTGACCAATGTCACATCAAAGGAATTCTTCATTTGTGTTAGTGTCTTTGATCTCTAGCATTTTTTGTTTCAGTTACTTTACTTTCAATTTTTATTTTTTATTTTCAATTTATTTATTTACTTTTATACTTTTATTGGTACATTATAGTCTATACTGCAGGGATTATTTCTATAGTTACTAGAATTTTTAAAATTCTTTCTTAGAATTCCAATTCTGTTTAGATTACTCGTCTCTTGTTGCATATTATCTATTTTCCCATTAGCTCTTTTAGCATGTTAATCATAGTTGTTTTAAGTTTATGGTATGATAATTTCAACATTCCTGCCATATCTGATCTTGAGTCTGAAATTTGCTCTGTCCCTTAAAGTTTTTGTTTGTTTTGTTTTTGTCTGTTTGTTTATTTTTAAAGCTAGGTATGGTCTACTACGTAAAGTTGTGGAAGAAGAGAAAAAATTCCATGTTTTTACGATTAGGTCTCAAAGAGCCTGTTTCTCTAAGCTGTGATCCTCACAAATGCTTGTCAGTTTGCTGGCTGCAATTGGATGTTTGTTTGTTTATTTATTTGCTTACTTATTTATTTACTTTATTTTTATAGTTCTAGAGATTGAACCCGGGGGCTTTCTGCTTCTGAGATACACCCCAGCCCTGTTGTTTTTTTTTTATTTTGAAACAAGGTCTCCCTAAGTTGCTGAGGCTGGCTTCAAACTTACCATCCTTCTATCTCAGTCTCCCAACTGTGATTGGATAAGAGATATGCGCCACCAACACCTGACTTGGATATTTACCAGGTCAGATAGACACTAGTAAAACCCCAGCCAGGCTCAGGTGAAATAGTTTCTCTTAAGAACAGGCCTGGCCTGGTTCCCAGAGAAGTTTCTGCTCAGGTAGATTGTGATTCTCTGTGTTTACCTGTCTCTCTCTCCAATTCAGGTGGTAGCACCTTTAGCAGCCTGTCCTGTGACCTAACTTCTCTGACAAATCTGAGAAGAGGTGTTAATTTTTCAGTTTGTTTAGTTTTTTATTTGGTATTAGAGGAGAGTGAAGTCTAAGCTCCTTGCATGCTAACCCAGAAACCAGAAGTCTTGAAACTCAACTCATTTTGTATATTGATTTCATACCTAGCAGATTAAACTCACCTGTTAAATAAAGCATATTACTATTTTGTTTGCACTTTCTTTGTAAGCAATGATACTGTCTACATTATTGCTTTCTTACAGGCCTATACTTTTCATTTCTTTTCTGTGCTTTCCTGCTAGGACCTCCATGTGTTATTAAACAGAAGTATTGATATTGGACACTGGTGCTTGGGCAAATACTTTTAGCATTTCACCTTTAAGTAACATATTTGCTCTGCATTTTTATATTTATCCTTTTTTATGTGAAGAAAGATTATATATTATCCTGGTTTTCTGCCCTAACTTTTGACTTGAAAAGTTTTAAACATCAGAAAGGATAAAGTTTCAATAAAAATTTACATACTAATAGCACAGTGAATGCCCATCCAATTTCCATTTTATTTATTTATTTATTTATTTATTTATTTATTTATTGTGGTACTGGGGATTGAACTCAGGGGCATTCTACCTCCGAGCTACACCCCCAGCCCTATTTTTTATTCTTTATTTTGAAACCGGGTCTCACTAAGTTGTGGAGTGCCTCACTAGGTAGCTGAGGCTGGCTGCGAACCAGGATCCTCCGGTTTCAGCCTCCCAAATGCTGGGATTACAAGTGTGCGCCACCACGCCCGGCCCAATTTCCATTTTAAATATACTGAAATTATAATTATGTATAGTAATTTCAATAGTTGACATTTCTGAGCTTAGGGGTGGTATTTCTATTTGACTTTTTTTGGGGGGGGAACTAGAGATTGAATCTAGGGGCATTCTACCTCCCCAATATACCATCAGCCCTGTTTAGTATTTATTTATTTATTTATTTATTTATTTATTTACTTACTTATGAAACGGGGTCATGCTAGGTTGCTTAGAGTCTTGGAAAGTTGCTAAAGCTGCTCTTAAACCATCCTCTTGTCTCAGCCTCCCAAGTACTGGGACTACAGGTATGCACCACCATGCCAGGTTTGACTCTTATCCGAGATATCTAACTTTGTGGTGCTGTGTTTCTGAGGATCTCTAAGGTGTCCGTCTGCGGCTGGCTCTGAGCTGTGTATCTGGTTCACTAGGCCCTCTACAGGGATGATGGCCAAAGCCCAACGTCTCTCCATTCAGCAAGTGGCCTTGGGCAGTTTCTGAGAAGGGAAACACGCCAAGTACTGTGTGCACATATGTTTTATCACTCTGACCCTCATTGTGATGCATAAGTACAATGCACCAATGAAAGCAGATTTTTGGAAAAGATGAAAGCCAAATGCAGTGCCCTGCTTTGCTGCCCTGAGTCCTCACTTTCACTCACTTTATAGCCTTATGAATATTCCTTACCAATTTGTCATGTCATTCATCAGCTTAATGCTATTTGTTTATATTTTGCTAGGCACTGTTAGTTGTGTTCTGTGGGAGGGTCAACATCCCCACATCACCACCCTCTAAGCAGAATTTGGTGTTCTCGAGGCAACACTTGGAATTGTACCAATGCTAGTTTCTCTTATAACTCATTTCCCCCTTTCCTTCACGGCAGCTACTGGCACAATAACTCAAAGTAGACTTCTTCCCAGTCTTCTATACAAGATCTTCACTGGCTGTGCAAACTCCACTAGTGCGTTATTTGGTACTGAGGAATGAACCCAGGATCTCATGCACACGAGGAATGCATGGCAGTGCTGAGCCATATCCCTGGGCTCCCCTCCCCAGTGTCTTCAAAGAGGATTTTAAACTAATGCAGCTATTTAAGCCCAACTCAAAATTCTAGTTTCCAGGATGAACACAGGCTCCCTCCAGTGAAACTAGCAAAAGTGCACTGTCTGGATAGGAGTATTTCCCAACATTTTCACCAGTATTTTTGTGAACAGGTATAATTATTGGACAGGGCAGGATGATCTGACACAGGACAATACGCCATTTGACACGGGACAACATGTTCCTTTAAAGCATGAGAATCTTTGTTGATCTTAACTGTTTCATTTTCTAGTTATCTACTGGTTGCTAAAAAATACGCTCCATAATTATGTTTGAACTTAAAATTAGATATTAGAACAAGAGTGCCCTTCTTGCATCCCTAGATAGGCATATTCACACAAGTTTCTCATCCAGGCTGTAGATTCAATGGAACCAACCAAGACAAAACTATGAACAATGCAACACTTGTTTTCAGGATTCATTCTGCACTTGAATGTGACCTTTCCTAGTGAGTTATCTGTTATTCTCTTTAAAATCAAGAAAACTGTGACAAAAAATGGGGTGAGCTGGGCATGGTGGTGCACATTTGTAATCCCAGTACTTGGGAGGCTGAAACCGGAGGATCTGGGTTCGTGGCCAGCCTCAGCTACTTAATGAGACCCTCTGCAACTTAGTGAGAGAGGCCCTGTTTCAAAATAAAGAATAAAAAAATTTTAAATTTTAAATTTTTAAAAATTTGCTGTGCTAGCCCTGCCTTTCCCTTTACGGGCATAATTTAAGTTTAGATGTTCACATGATTTCACTCAATTAAAATACCATTTTGTCATGAGCACAGGTGAGATCAATTCAAGGTATAGCTTTTCACATTATTCAAACAGCAATCATGAGTTTGTATTTGCTTCTTGGTGCTGCTACAACAGATTGCCATTAAGTAAGTGGCTTCAAATAGTACTAATGTACCTTCTTGCAGTTCTAGAGGCCAGAGTTTTCAAATAAATCTTACAGTTATAAGGGTTTCCATTGCAGTAGTTTCTTCTATTAGTAAACTTTATGGAGAGATTCCATGTGTTTACCTTTTAGTATCTAGTGGCCATCTGTAATCCTTGGCTTGTGACCTCTTCAGTACCTTCAACACATTACTCCAAACTCTGCTCCCATCATCCTCTTGACTTATCCTCTAACTCTGACGCCTCCTGCCCCCCTCTTTTAAGAACTGTTGTGATTATATTCAGTTCACCTGGAATATGCTTCTTGAGATCCTTAATCCAAATCACATCTGAAAATTACCTTATGTCACTTAAAGTAACATACTCAAAGTTTGAGGATTATAACGTGGACATCTTTTGGGAAAGATGGCCATTATTCACCCATGTACAGCCAACCAAGGCTGGGAAGTTGTAGCATTGATCTTGATCTTGTCCATCTGAAGAAGTGGGGAGCCAGTAGGGGGTGAGAAGGCTTTATTCCTGTGACTGCAGGCTAAAATAGGAGGTGTAGGCTTCCAGTACCCAGAGGCAGCCAACTGGGAAGCTGGGGGCTCCACATGGAAACTTTCCCATAGCACATCCTCCTGTGTATCCTTACATTCACATATCCATGTGTCCATGCACATACATGCACTGGATTATCTCAGTCTAGTTTATATGCTAAGTCAGAACAAAAGTGGCAACTAGCCAGGGCACAGAGTTACACAAGACAATGACATCCTTAAGGACATGCTTAGCTATTTTTCACACAATAGTGGTCTTCACCAAAAGGAGGCCAAGAATCCTAACATACACCATGTTTTGTCTGTACCAACACCCCATTACAGTTCAATGTTGACCGTCTCCTGTGTTCTCTCATTGATCTCTTTGTGTCACTTACAAGGCTGCTGTCTCCTAATTTGGAGCCTGGGGTCTTTCATGCTAGTCTACTTATACTTTCAAGTATGCCATGACTCTTCACCATCAGTAAATTTACAAAGTTATTCCTAACATCTCTTATCCCAATTAATGAATCTTCCATCAGATTTTGGGTTTCCAGATTTTACTTCTAAAATTCTATAGTTTGAAAGTCATTTTATTGGTCAATTACTCACCAAGAATGCAAATTTAAATTGTTACACACACACACACACACACACACACACACACACATATATCACTCTGTTTAACATGGAAATGTTTTTAAGGACAAGAAATACATTTATGAATGTATCACAATTTATCTTCACTTTCTTTTGTTGATGAACATGCTGATAGTGTTTTATTCTTCTCTTATATATTATCTCATAGATAATATCCCTCATAGAAAATAATGTGAAATACTTCTTATGCATAATAACTGAGATATGACTATCTTTAATGCCAGAAAGTAAAAAAAAAATGATATAATGAGTGTTGTTGAAGGTCCATTATGTGTTCGGTGTTTATGTATGTTTCTGTGGGTATTACCAGTGTTCATAATATAAACAAGCTAATAAAAGACAACATTTTAAAGCTTTACTGTGGGTGTCAAATTTCTTCCTAACAACAGCCCTATAAAGTGGATACTGTTAACCTAACTTCTATAATTAGCAAGAGACTAGAAAGCATTCAACTCTAAATCCGATGCCAGTCAATGTGATAGAGAAATGGCATTACTGAGATGATTCACAGAGAGAATAATTTTGAACATTAGGCTTCTGCAAAGGAGCTTCAATTTCCGTCTCTAGAAGTAAAGGTGAGGCCACAGTCAATTCTATGCCAGCCCCACACATGGTGGGCCTGATGACGATACCCAGAACCTGACCTCAGTTCTGGTAATGGCCATGCCTTTATTCTGGTGAAAGGGTTAGGAAAGACTTAGGTGTTTAGAAAACATTTCTCTTCCTGACAGCTTTGAAATGACTGCCCTTTCAGACAGAGGACATGTTTTGACACCTGTTAATTGTCTCTCTAAGCATCATTTCTGAAATGATACGTACAGTTGAGGTATTGAGACTACATGTTTTCACCTAGAAGTACTTCACATTTTTAGAAAAAAAAAGTACTTCATTAAGTCAGTAATGTATACAGAAAGAAAAGAAAGCCTTCCTTAACCCAGTATTTCTGTAGTTATAAAATAAGGTTGATTCTGAGACCTAAACCACAGAACTGTAAGAAGCAATTCACCTTAACATAGACTACTCCGTAGAAAAATGTATCCAACTAAGAAAATACAAATCACTAAACTGAACTTGAGAAGGAGGGAGGGCGAGGGAGTGGGGCAAGAATTGGGGAAGGGTTAAACGAGAAATGTGTGCATGTATTCCTTTACCAGCTTGTACCTAACAAAGTTGTATGATTACAATGCACCAATAAAAATATATAGATATGGAGCTTTTTAAAAATGTATAAAGTAAAGAGAGGTAGAAGGTAAGAGTGAGGAAGGCTATGTAAAACAAAGAAGAGCGGTGAGGAGAATAGAGAAGCTCACCTTATAATCCACAGCAAGGGCTAGAACTTAAGTTTTCAGACTATGAGAACTTAGCAAAGATTTATGAAGCAAATCATGCTAAGATTAGCTTGATGGTTACTGTCCCAGAATCTCTGGGTTTTTCTGGAAACTCAAGATGACTACCTTCCCCAACCTCTCCTGCAGTGAGATGGGGTCAAATGACCTTCTGGACAAGGTGATATGAATGGGAATATTGCTTAAGCTTGCCCTTGAAGTCATTCTGGACATCCCTAATTCACTCCCTCCACTTCTTCCTGGACCACAAAGATGTGGCTCCAAGTTCCAGCCTGACAATTTAGAAAGGACAAAATCACTAGGACAGAATGGAGAACTATCAAAGCTACATAAGAACTATGCCTGAGTCTTACATGACCAAGAAATACACACTTTGTTTCAAGCTTTGAGATATTGGTCTTGTTTGTTATAACAGCCAGCATTACTTGCCCTGACCAAAAGAGTAGATGGGCAGCATGCAGATAGATTAAAGCAGGAAAACTGAGTCGAATTTGAGGATTGAGATTGATGTAAAGCTCAGGCATCTGCTCCCACACATTATTAGGGACTTGGAAGTGTAGTCACAGCACCCCTGAGAGAGAACACCGAGCATAAAACAGCCCTAGGGAGTTTGAAAGACTCCATTTAAGATCGGCTCTCCTTGCTTCCACTGTGTTCTTCACTTTTGGGATTTATTTTTGTGATTATTTCATAACATGATTTTTAAACTGTAAAGCTTCATGAAAGCAGAAACTTTTATCTGGTTTTACTTGACAGTCCATCCTTATTACTAAGCCATTCTTGACACAAAGTAGACTTGCAACAAGTACTTGTAGAATAAATGAATGGAACTGCGGGTAATGTGACAAGCAGACATTTGGACATCTAAATTTCAAGGAAGCCATCTGACTTGAGAAGTCGAACTTAGAGCTTTTCAGGCTGGAACTGGTGTATGAAATATTGGGCGTGGATGGAAATTGTCCACTGTGGAAAAGAAGAGTTAAGAAATAGAAGTGATCTAAGGAGAACACATGTGATAAAGGAGAGTTTTGATAATTTCATGGCAGAGGACTTCTTCAGAGGCTGAGAAGAAGGAAGTGGTTAGAAAAATGCTGGAGGACTCACAGAAAATAAGGAAGCCTGTGTAACCCAATGCAAGCAAGGGAAGGAAGAACACCTGGGGATGAACAAGAAGGAGCAATTAAAGGAGATGAGAAATTGAAGGTGGTGTGGGTGTGGGTAAATTTATGGGTGATGAGAATTCACTTGTAAGAGAATACATTGATGAGAGCTATATGGGTAGGGTCAGCTCTTTAAGAGAATTGGGGAGGTTTGGAATATTTATGGAGGGGGGAAAAAACCCGACAGGGAGATAAAAAAAAAAAAAAAAAAAAAAAGAGAGAATTCTGGACAGTGCAAAGGGTAGTATTGTGTTAGGGCTTATGAATTTGTGGGTCATAAAAATGGGAAGGCAACATGTAAGATTTTAATCCCAGTTCTTGGAAGGCTGTGACAGGAGGATTGCAAGTTTGAGGCCAGCCTCAGCAACTTAGTGATACCCTGTCTCAAAATAAAAAATAAATAGGGGTGGAAGTGTAGCTTAGTGGTGGTGTGCCTCTGGGTTCAACTCCAAGTACCTCAGGAAAAAAAAAAAAGAAAAAAAAAATCCCCTCGTTTATTTAGCAAATATTTGCTCAGTACCTTCTATTATAAAGCACTGTGCCAGTTGCAGGGATCAAAGTGTGTTAATGGTGCTAGTGCATTTATTGTGGCTGAGGCACAATCAGTCACTCCAGTAAAAAACAAAACAACTTATTAGTCGATGGCAGGTAGACAAAATTATTGGCTGGGTGAAATTTTCCCTCTTCAGCCTGTTGTTTTATTATAGTGGTACACACAAGTTCCCCTGCTTTATTTCTCAAGTTAAAGCATTTAATGTGTTCTCTCAGTGACCTTCATTAAATAAATCACGGTGAGCCTGACAGAGTCTGGAAACCAGGCTGATGAGGCCAGGCAGTGAGAGAACTGACCTGCTTCTCTGTCTTCCTGTGGCCCTATTCCCCCACTCCCTCCCTGGAAGCCGAATTCTCCCCCCCCCCCCATACTCTTTCTTTTACATGCTAATCGTCATGTAAATAGGTTGATAAATATGTTAATTTAAGGCTAGGAATTTCAGAACATAGAGATGCTGTTAGTGTGCTTGCTTGTTTGGTTGAGCAGAGGGTTACCCTTAGTATTTTGGAGCCAACAAATTAGACTCCAATACATATAGGAGGCTAGGAGTTGCTAACTGATAATAATAGCTGTTAGCTTTTTGTTTAACCTGGCTCCCCAAATTTGAAGTCATAGCATGAAGCTGTTAAAGACTTGGTCAAATTTGTTAGCTAGTAAGAAAGAGGCTGAGAGTCAGGTGTGGTGGCGAATGCTTGTAATCCCAGGATTTGGAAAGCTGAGACAGGAGGATCCAGGTTCTTGGCCAGCTTCAGCTACTTAGTGAGGCCCTCTGCAACTTAGTGAGACCTGTTTCAAAATAAAGAATAAAAAATAGGACTGGGGGTGTAGCTCAGAGATAGAATGCCCCTGGGTTCCATGGCCATATCGCAAAAAAAAAAAGAAAAGAAAATGAAAGAAAGAAAAAACAGAGACCGAGAATCCATGCCTTATATACAATGAATGTCCACCAGACATAATAATCCTGACAATACAAATTTCCCATTGTATTCCAGAATATGACTGTATTAATTTCATCAAAGTAGTTTGGTTGGTTTTAAAAGGTGCAAGGGACTTTTTTAGAACATCAATATTGTACAGCATTGCAGAAAGAGTATTAAGCAAATAGTTCACTGATAATCTAATTTTCTATATTGAGTGTTATTTTGAGAATGTTAAATGGAATTCCATGTTAAGATATGCAATTTATGAGGTGGAATTGGGGGATATTATTGAAATACAGTGGTGATACTGGCCCCACATACCTTCTGTCTCTGCTCCATTAGTGAACAACTTGAATGACCTCTGAATTATTCCAGTGAAATAGCAGAATGGTAATAACAGTCAATTAAACTAATTTCTAAATTCACCTACTTGCTTTTTCCAAGGTCATCCAACCAAACCAGATTTCAGAAAAATTAATATTCTGTCTCCTTTTTATTAAATCATCTCCAATGGGCTTAGAAAAAAGAAGTGTTGAATGCCAATCGGGTTTTATCTTTTAAGTCCTCCTAGTCTACTTACCTGAATCCACTGTTAGGCTTATTTAAAAAGTGACAGTCTTCAGTAACCTGTATTATGCAGGAAAGAGCAGGAGACTTAAAGACTGTAGTTGATACGGTGTTTATCTCGTCAGCATCAAATGATTATTTACACTCTTGCTTTGTTTGCTTTCTTGCCTTGGAAGTCATTTCTTTGTGCCTCCCCTTGATACCGTTGTAGCTGTACAACTAGAGCTGCCTGATGGGGGATGGAAACAAAGCTTTGGAACACTTGCTTCCCTGCATTCCCTATTAATCTTACATTTAATTATTGAAGCTTACACCATTGTAAGCTGAATTTAATTTTAAAGCATATTTGCATTTTAAAATATTAATATGTAATTTCTGTGCACATTACTTAGATTCCATCTCCTACATATCTATCTTTTGACTCCACATGTTTCTCTGAATCCTCTAACTTAGCCTAGGCCGCCCCTGTCACTTAATTGGTCACAACAGCCTTCAGCTTGGGCCCTTTCCTCCTTGAGGTACTTAAAATCAGTCCAATTCACAGAAGCAAGGAGCAGAGTGGTAGTTGCCAGGAGCTGGGGGTAGGGGGCGCTTCAGTTAAGCATTATGAATAAGTTCCATGCCACACTGTGCCCATTGTTAATTCTGTATTCTACCCTTAAGAGTTTGTTCAGAGAGTAGATCTCTTGGTAAGTGCTCTTATCACAATAAAATAAAAAAAATATTTTAAATTCATCATTCATTCAACAAACACTTTGATTGCCCAATATATGTCAAGTACTCACTGACAGCGAGCAGTAAACAGGTTTTTTATTTTTATTTTTTATCTTTTAACTTTCCTCTGAGAACTTCCAGGGTAAGCTTTCTGCGCTACAAATCCGTATCTATCACTCTCTCCTTTAATATATTTCAATGGTTTCTTGCCACACTAATAATAAATTCAAAACATGTTAACAGAGTTTGAGGGGCCCTTCACAAGCTGGTTCCTCACTGCTCTTTAATCTCCTTTCATCAGACACGTTTCCTAGTCACAAACAACAAAAACTGAAGTTTTAGAAGAGTTTAATAGGACACAGGATAACTCCTAACATTGTCAGTGTGTTGGAGAACCAGTCATGAGGTTTAGCTTCCAGGAACAATAATCCCACATCTCACTGATGAATTGATCCGATATAGAAATCCCTGCCAGAATCAGGCACCTCATCTCAAATTGTTCTGTTGCCACATCAGGCTCAGTATTTCACTCCTGCGGCCATTGCTAAGATCAAGCTGGATGCAATTGAGAGAAGCAAACAAACACAAAGCCAGAGATAGAGACAGACAGACAGACTTCCTCCCCTCCCACTTTAGTCACTGGCTTAGCATTGAGAGCTGGCATGGACGTCTCTGATTGGTGGAGTTTAGGCCACCTGCCTGTGCCTTAGGTAGAAGAAGAACTGGAAATACAAGTATCTACATTTTCAGCTCACATAGATAAGGCAATTTAACCCCCTCCCAAGACTCAGAGTTGGGGGAGGGGCTGTCCCTAAAGATGAGAACAGACTTCAGATGGTAGATGAAAAATATAAACAACAGTCACCCAGAACATCTTCCAATTCTTTCAGTACAATCCCACAATCATTTCCAGGCCTATTTGCTCTGGATCGCTCTTTCCTTGGATAATTCCTACCAATGTATGGGAATCTGTTTCAAAGCTCCGTTTTCATGCAAAGTCTTCTCTGACTTTCTCTAGACCTTTTTAAAGCAGAGGTTCACAAACTAAGGTCGATAGCCAAATCTGGCCTGCTTGTGTGTGTGTGTGTGTGTGTGTGTGTGTGTGTGTGTACAAATAATGTATTTGAACACAGACACACTCTTTCCTGGGTTTATGGATGTCTGTTTGCTGCTTATACAGAGTTGAGTAGTTGAGACAGGATCTATACCGCCTACCAAGTTCAAGATATTTACTATCTGGCTCTTTAGAGAAAAACTTTGCTGGCCTTTGTTATAGATGCTTTTGTGCTCCTAGGGCAATGTTTTGGCCTGCCATCGCTCTTCTCAAGTTGTATGTATCGTCCTCAGCAAACGGCAGGCTGGTTGATGACAGGAATGTATAAATCCTGTGGCCACTGAACACCCCAAAGGTAGCACTATGTCTAATGTGTGATATGTGCTTAACATGTACATGATAAAGGACTGGATTTAGAATCTAATTAAGGCGTGGGGCAGCTGTGCACTGTCAGTTTTCAGGTTGTAAGAGGCACCGAAAAGTCACCTGGTTTAAGACAAGATGGAGAAAAATATATTTAGCAGAATTGTCTCAGAGAGAAAAAAAAAACATTTGGACAAAATACTTAGATAAAACTCTAGAGACTGAGGCAGAGGCAGAAGAAATGGGATCCCTCTGGTTGTACCCCTAATGGCTATCTCAGGAATGCTGCTCCAGGTGGCTGCAGATCCTTCCTTGCTGAGTGAAACAATGCTGCTGGAACATAGCTTCGTCCCTCCTCCTTCTCCGCCACTCTTTTGGGTAGCACTCAGCTTTCGCTCCAAATGAATGTAGAGCAAATATTGTATAACCACAGGCTGGAAGGATTTCCATAATCCTAACTACCTCAAACTATGTCTCAGACAGACATGAATAAGTGAACACAATTTTTCATAAATGAAATAACAATATTATTCCACAGTAATCTCAGTTCTGCTTCCACCATAATATGGGTCATATTTTTGAGAGTGTGGGTTGACAGCTACTTGTGTGCTATAAAATAAAATTTTTGTTTGTGAAATAGAATAAAGAAGAGAATAGGATGAAGCAAAATGTATTTACAATCATAGTTCTTCACATCTTGGTTTCAGCGGATAAGTGTAAAAATATATGATTTAGCTGAGCGTGGTGGTGCATGCTTGTAATCCCAGTACTTGGGAAGCTTGAGACAGGAGGATCATAGGTTCATGACCAGCCTCAGCAACTTAAGAGGCTCTCCACAACTTAGTAGGACCCTGTTTGAAAATAAAAGAATAAAATAGGGCTGGGGGTGTAGCTCGGAGGTAGAATGCTCCCATGTTCCATCACCAGTAGTAACACATACACACACCAAAACTATATATATATACAGTTTTGGCCAAAACACTTTAGAAGCCACTAATCTAACAGTTTGCCCTTATTTATGTTGATATCATGGTAGAGTTTATGAAGTATCTTCATGTGAAGGACACTTTCAATAGCCTTAAAATGTGAGGAAAGGATGAAGGGAAGGAAAGGACAGGTGAAGGAGAAAAAAAATTGCTCTCCGTGGATTTTGCTTAAATGGTACAACCTTGATTGGCTTCCTTGACTTCTAATTTCTCACCATGTTCTCCTGGGAACCTGTTCTCCTTCACCTGAATCCAAATCACCTGATCTGCTACTGCAAAACTCAATGAAGATTCAACAAACACAGTAAGTCCATTGACTACAAACAAATAAGCAGCTTTCCCATATTTTTGCTCTATCCTGGCGATTCCTAAATGGTGTGAGATGAAAAGTATGCCTGTTTTTATTACACTCAGGAAAAAAAGAAACGATTTTTAAAAGTTACTGCCAGGGATTTCTACTTTTTTTTTTTTTTTTTTTTTTTTTGCGGTACTAGGGATTGAACTCAGGGGCATTCTACCTCCGAGCTACACCCCCAGCCCTAGTTTTTATTCTTTATTTTGAAACCGGGTCTCACTAAGTTGCAGAGTGCCTCACTAGGTAGCTGAGGCTGGCCGCGAACCCGGATCCTCCGGTCTCAGCCTCCCGAATGCTGGGATTACAAGCGTGCGCCACCACGCCCGGCT
>PVLC010036107.1:0-15974 GCA_004027655.1 Graphiurus murinus
CCAGCTTCCTTCCCCCCCCCCACTTTTTCTAATTTAAACCAGTTTGAGCTGGGCATGGTAGTGCACACCTGCAATCCTAGTACTTGGAAAGCTGAGACATGAGATTCACAGGTTTGAAGACAGCCTCAGCAAGCAGTGAGACTTTTTTTTTTTTTTTGCAGTACTGGGGATTGAACTCAGGGGCATTCCACCTCTGAGCTATACCCCCAGCCCTATTTTTTTTTATTCTTTATTTTGAAACTGGGTCTCACTAAGTTGCGGAGTGCCTCACTAGGTAGCTGAGGCTGGCCTCAAACCTGGATCCTCTGGTCTCAGCCTCCCAAATGCTGGGATTACAAACGTGCGCCACCACGCCCGGCTAGCAGTGAGACTCTTATTAATCTAGTAAGACCCTATTCCAAAATAAAACTAAAATAGGGCTATGGTGTAGCTTGGAGGTAGAACGCCCCTGAATTCAATTCCCAGTACCACCAAGAAAAAAAAAAATTAAACCAGTTTGAGCTGGGCATGGTGGTGCACACCTGTAATCCCAATACTTGGGAGGCTGAGACAGGAGGATTGCAGGTTTGAGGCCAGCCTCAGCAATTAAGTGAGAGTCTCATCAACCTAGTGAGATCCTGTTTCCAAATAAAACCTAAAACAGGGTTAGGGGTATAGCTCAGAGGCAGATTGTCCCTGGGTTCAATCCCCAGTACCACAAAAATAAATAAATAAAACCAGTTTGAGTGGGGTTTTCTTGACTCTTGCAACATAATCTTATCATTCTCAAAAAATGAAATCTCTTCCCCTGAGTTCCAACACCAAATACAAAACACTCAGTCTGATGTGTCTGATCAAAATAGGAGCCTTTATAGCTGTCTCTGAGAAGACAGGAGAGAAACAATGGCATTTAAATAGCCTTTATGTACAACTGCCAACAGCAGAGCCCTCCGAGCATCCCCACACTCGCCCCAGCAAATAAAAACATCCAGGCTCCGTCTCCAGGTGCCCATGCAGAAGGAATGGATCAAGCCTAGAAAACGAAATGAGAGAAGCATCAGAAAGGCTGCCCTCCACCTCCCTCCCTCTCCCCAGGAGGTCTGATTCCCACTGAGACCTCTTGAGTCAATGGGCCTTCCAAAGAGAAGATGACAAGTAGCCCAAATCACAGCAAGAGGAATGCAAAATAGAATTAAGTTAGAGCCGGGCGGGCCGTGGTGGCGCACGCTTGTAATCCCAGCATTCCGGAGGCTGAGACAGGAGGATCCGGGTTCTCGGCCAGCCTCAGCTACCTAGTGAGGCACTCCACAACTTAGTGAGACTCGGTTTCAAAATAAAGAATTAAAAATAGGGCTGGGGTGTAGCTCGGAGGTAGAATGCCATTGAGTTCAATCCCCAGTACCACAAAAAAAAAAAAAAAAAAAAGAATTAAGTTAGAAATAAAAAGTTATCCTAACCTGGCCTGGTGGCGCACGCCTGTAATCCTAGTACTAGGGAGGCTGAGACAGGAGGATCACAGGTTCAAGACCAGCCTCTGCAATTTAGAGAGACTCTTAGCAACCTAGCAAGACACTTTCAAAACAAAAATAAGATGGGAGTGGTGACATATGCCTGTAATCCTAGTATTTGGGAGGCTGAGACAGGAGGATTTCAGGTTGGAGGCCAGCGTCAGCAATTTATCCAGATCCTGTTTCAAAATAAAAAGTAAGCCAGGCATGGTGACACACACTTGTAATCCCAGTACTTGGGAGGTTGAGACAGGAGGATAGTGGGTTTGAGGCCAGCCTCAACAAGTTAGTGAGGCCCTCTGCAACTTAGTGAGACCCTGTTTCAAAATGAAGAATAAAAAAATAGGACTAGGGGTGTAGCTCAGAGGTAGTATGATCCTGGGTTCAATCCCCAGTTCAGCAAAAAAATTTTAAAAAATAAAAAAGCGCTGGGGATGTAGCTAGGAGGTAGAACGCTCCTGGGTTCAATCTCCAGTAGCATGCGCGTGCACATATACACACAGGATTCTAGCCTCCTTGTTTCACATACAGAATCAAAGAAGAAGAAAAAAAAAAAATCAAGGGTTGCCTCCGCCCTGCGTGCCCAACGTGTGCAAAGCGGATACAACGGGTGTAGCTACCTCCCGAGCATAGATCGAGGGAGCAGGTATGACATAAATCGATCGAGAGTCTCCATCTTCCGAGCGGTTCCAATCTACTGACGAGCTGCGGGAGGAGAGAAAGAAGGAAAGATCATGACTCTAATTCTCAGGTCGTGATTCTTCCACCCACCAAGGAGGGGAACCCACGGCCAACGAGGGGACTTTTGGAAGGACTCAATTAGAAGAGGGCTAGAGCTTGGGGTAGGGACCAATCAGGAAGATGCATCAAGGAATGTGACCAATTGAGCTAAGGAGAGGGACGCAAGTAGCCAATAGCGACAAGGCATACTTCCACGGCCCTCACCTTGGGCCATCCCCGGAACCCTCCTGCGTCCTCAGGTTGTTGAGTGCCTCAGGGAGAGCGTGGACCGACGGCTCCGGCGTTCCCGCCAGCAAGCGTGACCCAGTGTCCCGGCCAGGGCTACGGCGGCGCACGTGAACCAGCAAGAGTGCAGCGCCAGCCAAGCTCGCGGCCACCAGGAGTCCCAACGCCGGTGGCAGAAGGAAGCGCTGCGGGTCCGCCTGTCTCTGGCCGGGTGGGGCCACGCCGGCGCCTTCGCCCGCGCCGTCGGGCAGGACCGGGAACTCGCACCGCGCGCCCATGTAGCCGGGCGCGCAGGCGCAGACCAGGCCGGAGAAGTGGGCGTAGCAGCGGCCGCCGTGGGCGCAGGGGCGCGCGGCGCAGGGGTCGGCGCGCTCGCGGCAGTCGCGGCCGCGGAAACCCAGCGCGCAGGAGCAGCGGCGCGCGCCGCCGCCCTCCACGCACGTGCCGCCATTGGCGCAGGCGCGGCCGGCGCAGTCGTCCAGGTCGTGCTCGCAGCGGGGACCCGCGAAGCCCGGGCGGCAGCGGCAGCGCAGGGCGTGGCCCAGGTCCAGGCAGAGCCCGCCTGCGGGAACCGGGGCGTCAGGGTGCTGCGGACTGGACCCCCAGCCCGCAGCCCGCCCGCCCGCCACAGTTTCTCAGCTCAGGGATCCCCGCCTTGGTCCCCGTTCTGCAACTCAAAGGCCTCTTGGCGTTTCTACTGGGGATGGAACCCGGGGGATTCTACCTCCGAGCCACACCACCCCCAGCCCTATTTTTTATTTTGAAACGGCCTAAATTGCGGAGGGCCTCACCAAGTTGCTGAGGCTTGCTGTGAACCTGTGATCCTCCGGTCTCAGCTTCCCTAGAACTGGAATTACAAGCGTGCGCCACCACGCCCGGCTTCCTATTTTATTTTTATTTGGAAACAGGGTCTCACTAGGTTGATGGGAGTCTCACTGCTTGCTGAGCTGTCCTCGAACTTCTGATCCTCCTGTTTCAACCTCCCAACTACTGGGATTATAGGCGTGTGACCCTCCACGCCCGGCTCGCTTCTTTTTCTATCAGATGTGGTCTTGGAATAATTCAGCATCACCTTTTTTGGATGTTTTTCTCTCACCTTGTTTTTTTTTTTTTTTTTTTTTTGCAGTACTGGGGATTGAACTCAGGGGCATTCTACCTCCGAGCTACACCCCCAGCCCTATTTTTTATTCTTTATTTTGAAACCGAGTCTCACTAAGTTGCGGAGTGCCTCACTAGGTAGCTGAGGCTGGCCGCAAACCCGGATCCTCTGGTCTCAGCCTCCCGAATGCTGGGATTACAAGCGTGCGCCACCACGCCCGGCTTTTTCTCTCACCTTGTATCATTCTTAAATAATTAACAATTCCCAGAGATATCTTTGAACTACCTGGCCTTGTCCCTTGCCTTCTGCCTAGCCTGCCCCTCCCCCCCATGTTTGCCCTTCCGAGTTCACCCTTTAGTCCTCTGCCCAGATCCAGATGCCCTTTCCTCCAGGAAGCCCTCCCGGACCCTCTCTTCATTCTACCCTGATTACCATGCCCCATGCTCCTTCATCACAGTCCTGCCCACTCTGGGCTCTGTCTGAGAATAGGCAGAAGATGAACCTGTGGGGCTGGCACGCACTGAAATCCCCGAGGGCAGGGCCTAGAGGTGGCCTGGCCACTACTGTGTCCCTCGTACCACTCAGGCCAGAGCGAACGCTCAGTATTTTGGAGAGAGTCATCCTGAGCACCTGCAAGGATGTGCCAGAAACTTCACATTCACGATCTCACTTAAACTTTCAACACCTAGATTGGGTCTCTTCCCTTCTCAGAACCTTCCTATGACTCCATCTCCCTCAAGAAAAAAGTTCTGCCCATTGTCTAGAAGGATCTGCTCCATCACCTGTCTGGCCTCCTCCTGTACCACTATCCCCAGCTCACCTTATGCAGCTCCAAGACAGCAGGAGTTCTTTTCTGTAAAATTCCCTGCTGTATGTATCGGCAGTGCCCCGATTAAGGCCTGATACAGTAAATTTTCAGTAAATAGTTATGAGATAGGGAATATCCCTTGCCCAATTTACAACGGACAGAGGGAGGAAGGTCATGTCCCAGGCCCTAGGGTTATAGGATGTGAAGGCAAGATGCCCACCCAGGACCCTCTAAGCTATGCAGAACCCCCCCCCCCATCCACATCCCTTGCACTCCTGGCCCCAGCCTCACCATTCTGGCATGGCTGCAGGCTGCACCGGTCCACCCTCTTCTCACAATTGGAGCCTTGGAAACCAGGTGGGCAGTGGCAGATATAAGCAGAGTTGGGATCTGCGCCCCCAACACACAAGCCGCCATTGAAGCAGGGTCCATCTGCGCAGGTCACCCCACTCACTTCACACCGCAAACCATAGAACCCACGGGGGCAGGCGCACTCGAAGGACCCAGGTGTCTCCTGGGCAAGGGAAAGAGGGCTTTGAACAGGATGTTCCTTGGAGTGAAATCCCATCCCCCCCTACCACCCCCCGGGTCTCAACCATTGGGGGTTGCTTTGTGCAGCCCCAAGTCCCAATGTGCATGGGCCCTGCCTGGGAGTCCTCCCCAGACACGCCTCGTTCTACATCTGCACATGTAACCTTACATCTTCCTGCATCTGCACATGTAACCCTGCAGGGAGGAGGCTCTGGAGACCTCAAGAGAGCCCATTCCTGCCATGCACCTTTGCCTAAATGCTGCCTGCTGCTGCCCTCCCAAATCCATCCAATAGACTAATCCTCCTCCCAGATCCTAGATCCTAGCTCAAAGCCCATCTCCTCCATAAAGGCTGCTGCTTTGTGTGTGTGTGTGTGTGTGTGTGTGTGTGTGTGTGTGTGTGTGCGCGCGCGCGCATGCACGCTACTGGGGATTGGACCCAGGAGGGTTCCCCATCTGAGCTACACCCTCAGCCCTATTTTATTTTGAAACAGTGTCTTAGCCAGGCGTGGTGGTGCACGCTTGTAATCCCAGCATTTGGGAGGCTGAGACTGGAGGATCTGGGTTTGAGGCCAGTCTCAGCTACCTATGAGGCACTCCAAAACTTAGTGTGACCCTGTTTCAAAATAAAGAATAAAAAGTAGGGCTGGAGGTATAGCTCGGAGGTAGAATGCCCCTGAGTTCAATCCCCAGTGCCGCAAAAAAAAAAAAAAAAAGAAAAGAAAGAAAAGAAAAAGAAACAGTGTCTTCCTAAGTTGCTGAACCTCTAACTAAATTGCTGAGGCAGGCTTTGAACCTGCAATCCTCCTCTCTTCAGCCTCCCAAGTACTGGGATTACAGGTGTGCCCCACCACACCTATCAATTTTTTTTTTCCAGAGGAGAGGAGAGGGGATACTGACACTACAGCTGCCCCCATTGGCACATGGGTTCCCATCACAGGGCCCAGGCCCAGGGACAAGGCATCCAGCGGTGACAGAGGATGGGCCCCTGGATCCAAGGCAGCTGCTGGTGGAGACAGGGATGGTGCAGAGGGGCCCAGTCCAGCCCTCCAGGCATCGGCATTCATCTGGCTGCTCACAGAAGCCATGTTCAGTGCTGCAGCCTGCTCGACATGCTGCTGCGGGGGACAGGGAGGCAGAGAGAAGAACTGCAATGTCAGAGAAGGCCAAGGACAGGGGGATGGAAGCAGAGGGGTTTCTGGGTGCTTTCCATGAACCCCCTTGTCTCATCCTATGATGACAGACAACCCTCTGGACTAGGTGGTATTGCAACTCTCCCCCCAACCTCCACCTTGGCTTGCAAACAAGGAAGCAGGCCCAGGGAGGCAAGGGGGTGCTTGCTCCATAGTTAGGAATTGAAGGAGTGAGGACCTGAAGTCAGGTCGCTGGTCTTGAGTCTGTACTCTTAGAAGTAGGAGAGGGTCAGAGCTCCAAACTGATCTTGGAGAGAATGTAGGAGGGGAATCTGGGATGGGGAAGGGATCCCTGACCTTCCAGAGAAGGTGGGAGGGTCTTAGATTTGGGATGACCTGGATGAGCCTAAAGTCGTAGGGGACTTTACAGTGCTCTGAAATTTGAGGAGGGGTCTGAGAGAACCCTGGATCGATTTTAGGGGTCTCAAGCTTTGTTTTTTTTTTTTTTTTTTTAAGTTGGTTCTGGGGATTAAACCCAGGGGCATTATTCTACCTCTGAGCTTTACCCTCACCCCTATTTCTTATTTTGAAACGAGGTCTCATTAAGTTGAGGGCCTTGCTAAATTGCTGACACTGGCCACAAATCTGCAATTCTCCTGCCTCAGCCTCCCAAGTACTGGGATTACAAGTGTGTACCACCACACCCAGCTTGCAGGATATCAAGCTTTAAAAAGCAGTGTGGTCGGGCGTAGTGGTGCACACTTGTAATCTCAGTACTTGGTTCGCAGCCAGCCTCAGCTACTTAATGAGACCCTCTGCAATTTAGTGAGACCCTGTTTCAAAAACAAAGAATAAAAATAGGGCTGGGAATGTACCTTGGAGGTAGAATGTCCTTGGGTTCAATCCCTAGTACCACAATAAAATAAAGTAGCAGTGGGTTCTGGCCTAGAGCTAGGCAGGAGCCCGAGACTCCAGATCCTTGAAGTTAGGTAGTGAGAGGGGTCTGGAGGCTCCAAGTGAAGCTCGGCGGGGCTGGTGTTCTCCGGCGGGGTCGGGGGCCAGGATGCGATTGACAGAAAGACAGACTCACGCGGAACTTCGCACTGGTCCTCGAAAGGCTGGCAGGGGTGCGGTCCCGGGACACACCGCGAGGGGGCGCTGCGCGCAGGGCACAGGCGTGCGCATGCGGCCCCGACGGCGGGCGGCTCGCAGCGCGCGCGGTAGGAGAAGCGCAGTTCCCAGGCGCCTGCACGCTGCACATCCCGCGCCCATGGGCCCCCGGCAGCAAGGCGGCGCCGGCCGGCCACACGCGCCAGCAGGCTCCAGGCGGGCCCTGCGGGAGAAAAAGGGAGAGGTGCTGGCTCACTTGCACCCCGTCCCTCCTCGCGAGGCCACAACGCCGTTGTCGAGCCCAAGGGTCCTTTGACCTCGAGGGGAGAATGGCGGCTACCCTCCTTAGCAAGGCTATGAACTCCCCCAATGCACCCCAAGATCTTCGATGTCGCGATCCCATCTAGTAGCAGAGGGCCATCACGATGTTAAGACGTGGTTTCTAGAAATCGCAGTATTCCCATATTTGCCCTCAAATCTTTGTATATTAAAGTAGTGATGAAGCCGGGCGTGGTGGCGCACACCTGTAATTCCAGTACTTGGGAGACTGAGACAGGAAGATCGCAGGTTCGAAGCCAGCCTCAGCAACTCAGGGAGGCCCTCTACAACCTAGTGAGACCCTGTTTCAAAGTGAAAAAATAATAAAATAAAATAGGGTTGGGAAGCCGGGCGTGGTGGCACACGCTTGTAATCCCAGCATTCGGGAGGCTGAGACCGGAGGATCCAGGTTCGTGGCCAGCCTCAGCTACCTAGTGAGGCCTCCGCAACTTAGTGAGACCCTGTTTCAAAATAAAGTATAAAAAATAGGGCCGAGGGGGTGTAACTCGGAGGTAGAATGCCCCTGAGTTCAATCCCTAGTACCGCAAAAAAAAAAAGAAAAAATAGGGTTGGGAGTGTGGCTCAGAGGTAGAATGCACTTGGGTTACATCCCCAGCACTACTAAATAAATAGTGATGAGATTCCTAACTCCTGTGACTTTTTTTGGGGGGGGGGAGGCTGGGGGTTATTGGGGATTGAACCCAGAGGCACTAACACTGAGCCACACCACCCCACACACCCTTTTTATTTCTTCATTTTGAGACAGGGTCTCCCTAAATTGTGCAGGCTGGTCTTGAACCTGTGATCCTCCTGCCTGAACTTCCCAAGTACTGGGATTACAGGCATGAGCCACAGCAAGCTACCCTGCAACATCTGGTATGGACAAAGCATAACTACAGATCTCGTGAAGTGGGCTCATAATATCCCCTAAGTGTGCCTCAGGGTCGTCCTATATCAAAATAGTGATAGAGACCCAATTACAAGACCATAAGAGACCATAAGTTACACATATTGCTTGAGACCCTAAGATACTGGGAGAGTGACAGTCTCCCTAGAGCATGTTGTCACACTCGAGTCAACATTGTGCCGCCTGAAGGTATCAAAATGGTGAGAGGCTAGCCGGGCATGGTGGCGCATGCCTGTAATACTAGTACTTGGGAGGCTGAGACAGAAGGATCGCAGGTTGGAGGACAGTCTCAGCAAGTAGTGAGACTCTGACCAAACTAGTGAGACTTTGTTTCAAAATAAATAAATAATAAATAAATAAATAAGTAAATAGGGCTAGGAATGTATGTACCTCAGAGGTAGAATACCCATGGGTTCCATCCTCAGTACCACTAAATAAATAAATAATAAATTATATAATATATATACATACATATGGCTAGGGGTGGGGCTTAGAGGTAGCATTCCCTGGGTTCAATCCCCAGTACCAAAAAAAAAAGTGTTTTGTATTTTGGAATATTTGCATATATATATATATATATAATGAGATATTGCAGGGATAGAATGCAAATTTGAACATGAAGTTTATTTATGCTTCACATATATCTTACACAGTATTTTAATGCACCTGCATTTTTTTTGTTTATTTAATTTTTGGTATAGGGTATTGAATCTAGGGTCATTCTGCCGCCAAACTACTACATCCCCAGTCCTTTTTATTTATTTTCTTTCTTTCTCTTTTTCTCTCTCTTTCTTCCTTTCTTTTTTATTCCTTTTTGCAGTACTGGGATTGAACCTAGGGGCATTCTACCTCCAAGCTACACTCCCAGCCATATTTTATTTTTTATTTGGAAACAGGGTCTTGCTAAATTATTGAGAGCCTCACTCAGTTGCTGAGGCTGGCTGCAAACCTGTGGTCTTCCCATCTCAGCCTCCCAAGTACTGGGATTACAAGCATGAGCCACCACACCCAGTTTAGCCAGGACATTTCTATGTCTGAAATGCCCAGAGCCCTAGAGCTGTTAACATACAGCACCTCAATCTAGGAGCTGACAACAGCATAGGTCTGGCATGAACACCCCACCCTCCAGATGGCCTCAAGCCACTATCCTGGACTCCACACTGAACCCCTACCCCCCCACCACAGTCCCAAGACCAAAGATACTCACCCTCCACCTGCTCTACCAATTCCTCTCTCCAGGTTTCGATGGTAAGAGAGAAAGTGCCCTGGTTGGTGGAGGAAGGGGGAGAAGAAAGAATGAAGAATGGCCGGGGCAGGTAGGTACTCAGTGAAGGCCAGAGACCAGGCATGAGCCGAGTGCAGTGGCGCACACCTGTAATCCTAGTACTTGGGAGGTCCAAAGAGGAAGATCACAGGTTCAGGACCAACTTCTGCAATTTAGCAAGGCCTTCAGAAACTTAGTAAAGCCCTGTTTTAAAATAAAATAACAGAGCCGGGTGTGATGGCGCACGTTTGTAATCCCAGTACTTGGGAGGCTGAGACCAGAGGATCTAGGTTCGAGGCCAGCCTCAGCTATTTAGTGAGGCACTCCGCAACTTAATGAGACCCTGTTTCAAATAAAGAATAAAAAATAGGGCCAGGGGTGTAGCTCAGAGGTAGAATGCCCTTGGGTTCAACCCCCAGTTCCACAAAAATAAGTAAATAAATAGATAGATAGATAGATAGCCGGGCGTGGTGGCGCATGCTTGTTATCCCAGCATTTGGGAGGCTGAGACCATAGGATCTGGGTTCACGGCCAGCCTCAGCTACCTAATGAGGCACTCTGCAACTTAGTGAGACCCTGTTTCAAAATAAGGAATAAAAACTAGGGCTGGGGGTGTAGCTCGGAGGTAGAATGCCCCTGAGTTCAATCCCCAGTACCACAAAAAAAAAAAAAAAAGAAGCAAACAAAAAATCAGGCACAGTTAGTGGCAGCCAGTTTGGGGGATTGAGCAAGCAAGGGACAGTTCCCAGAGGGACCAGCCCAGAGAAGGAATAATACCCCTGGCTTTCTTCGTTGAGCACTATGTGGTAAGCACTTTATTCAAGATACCTAGTTGAGTCCCTTGGAAGGAGTAGTAGTTGTGAAGTACCATTTCGAAGTACCTATTTATAGCTGAGAAGATTGAGGCTGGAAAAGAGAAAGTCGTTGGCCACAAAGGACAGGGTCTAGAATTTGAATGCTGATCTGTTGACTTCTGTACTTTTGGGATTGTGAGGATGGGAGACAGGATTCTGGAAGTGAAAGAATAATGTATACAGGGTCCAATTAGGACTGAGGACAGAAAATATGATAGGAGATTAGGGGTCCAAAGACAGCATATGAAAGGGTCCCTAAGTGCAGGGAAGTGTGGGGATAAAGTTGAGGCCCACAAGCCAGGCAAGGTGGCTCATGCCTATAACACTAGTACTTGGGAGGCTGAGACAGGAGGATCATTAGCAGCCTGCCTCAGCAACTTAATGAGGCTCTCAGTAACTTAGCAAGACCCTGTTTCCAAATAAAAAATAAAATAGGGCTGGGGGTGTAGCTTGGAGGCAGAATGCCCCTGAGTGTAGTTCAGAATGCCCCTGAGTGTAGTTCAGTCCCCAGGTGTAGCTCAGGGATAGACTGCCCTCGGATTAATTCTCCCGTAACACACACACACACACACACACACACACACACACACACACACACACACACAGAGTACCCCAGTTCCCAGTTTTCCAGTATTCCAAAGGAGCAAAGGCAGGGTTCTATGAATTTAAGGTTAGAGAAAGTGGGTTTGGGGTTCTGAGAACTTGAGGTCCCCAGCATGCAGAACCGGGGTCAGAATATTTGATATTCGGGATCCCCGAGGGCAAGTTGGGATCAGAGGGTATGCTGAAGAAGTCTGGGATTGCACTTTTCAGATGATAGAGTTACTGATCTGGGAACTCACTCGCCCCCTCCGCTGCACCGGTAGGGTCAGAAGCTGGAGGACAGAAAGGGGTCGAGATTTGAGTGACAGGGTGAGGCCCCCCCGCGCTGAGAGTGCCCCGGGCTCACCGGCCAGGCGTCCCGGAAGGGCACGCGCAGGAGACCCTCGGGCAGCTGCAAGTTGGACACGGGCGCTCCGGGCGGCTCGGTGTAGACGGGTCCGCGGGCACTCAGCGCCGCGCCCAGGGCGCACGGGGCCTCGGCGGCCTCCTCGGAGACTCCGGGCTTCAGGCAGACTCTGAAGAAGAGGCGGCAGGGGCCCTGGGCGCTGCACGGGGACCGCGGGGCCCCTGGACCTGGCCCAGGCCCGAAAGAATGGATCTGCAGCTCGAAGACACCAGCCAGCTGCGCCTAGGGCGGAAAGGGGCACGGGGTGAGGGGGCCGTGGGGACCCAGGAGTCAGTCTGTCCGGTGCCCGGTCCCCAGAACCTCCAGGTCGCACCCCAGCCCCATTTATCCCTTTCTGTTTCATCCCTGCCGGGCTCTGACCTGAGGAAGGAAAAAGAGCGTCAAGATCACCGTCTGGGGCAGGACGCGAAACCTCCGCAGGGGGACCATGGCCTTCGGGGGTCTGGGGAGCCGCAGCTGCGGGCTCTGGAGCTTTATATCTGAGGGGACGGCCCCGCCCCCTCAGGCAACCGCCAGGCTGCAGGGACCGAGGGGAGGGGGCGACTCGGAACTCTGTATGTGGAAGTGCGCACCGGCTTGTGCAGTGACGGTACCCTTCTGTGTGCGGTTGTGGGCCCGACTTTGTGGCTTGGGTCGGGTGTCGGGGGTGGGGGTTAAGCCTGTGTGAGGTTGCACATGATTTTAAGGTTCTGTGAGGGTGTGTGTGTAAGCAAGTACATGACTGCGATTGGGTGTCTAGGTGGGGTTGTGTGGTTCCAAGTGTACCTGGAATTATGAAAGGTTAACACCACTATGAGGTTGTTTTTTTAGGGGGGTGGTGGTTGGGACTGAATCCAGGGGTGTTCTATCTCTGAGAGACACTTCCAGCCCTATTTTTATTTATTAGGTTTTTTTTGTTTTGTTTTTTTTACTTTGAAATAGGGTCTCACTAAGTTGCTGAGGGTCTTGCTAAATTGCTTAGGCTGGCCTTCAACCTCTGATCCTCCTCCTATTCCAGCCTCCCAATTACTAGGATGATAGGCCTGTGCTGTCACACAAAGCAAAAGATTGTAAATAATTCTAAGGTTTGGTGTGTGTGAGCACCCTCCTGGGTGGGAGAACATGGTTGTGCGACGTTTTTGCAATTGTGTGGCCGTGTGTGAACTCTTGGACCACTGTAATAGTCGTACAAACCTGAGACTTTGTGATCTGTGCAGATGCCTCTAGCTGTATGAGTGCTGGCTTGTGTGGTAGAGGCTATGCAGAGTTGTGAATGACTGAGGGTGTGTGTGTGTGTAGAATGGGTTTGGGAGGTCCATGAGTGTAGCTGTGAATGATGAATACGATGAAGATCCGAGGTTCTTTGTGGACCCCTGTGTGTGTATGCGCACCCTCGTGTGTGTTCCCCTTGCCTAAAACAAAGCCACCATCCCCAACCCCGCATCACCAGGCGCACCAGACGCCGGAGTTAGGAGCCCCTCCCACCCAGGGGACTCCCAGCTGTATGTAAATGCCGCCATCTGCCGGGCGGACGCGCCCCGCCCCTCGTAGGCGCAGCTGGGCTGCCCGTTTGGCCTCCGGAAGGTGCGAGGAGCAAATGGAAAGGAAATAGGTCGTCACGTACCGGGGGTGCGCTCCCCCACCCCACGGTGACTGGGAGGGGCCCTGGGCCCCCCAGAAACCCTTTAGTATTCCAGGACCGCAGCAAATAAAGCCGGTTAGGAGCAGATGTCCCAGGCCCTGGTCATAATCGCTGTGTGCTTGGCTCTGCGCAAAGTCCTTTACATGGAGGAAACTCTTGTTTGTTTCAGAGAGAGAGAAAAAATCAATACTTAAAGGATAACAATTTTAGGGAAAACATATAAGTTGAAAAAAGAAAAAATAAACCGGGCGTGGTAGTGCACACTTGTAATCCCAGTACTTGGGAGGCTGAGACCAGAGGATCCAGATTCGCTGCCAGCCTCAGCTACTTTTTTTTTTTTTTTGCGGTACTGGGGATGGAATCCAAGGGCATTCTACCTCTGAGCTACACCCCCAGCCCTATTTTTTATTCTTTATTTTGAAACAGGGTCTCACTAAGTTGTGGAAGGCCTCACTAAGTAGCTGAGGCTGGCCCCGAACCTGGATCCTCCTGTCTCAGCCTCCCGAATGCTGGGATTACAAGTGTGCACCACCACGCCCGGCTTAGCCTCAGCTACTTAGTGAGGCCCCCCCCGACACTTAGTGAGACCCTCTTTCAAAATAAAGAATAAAAAATAGGGCTGGCTAGGGGTGTAGTTCGGAGGTAGAATGCCCCTGGGTTCAATCCCCAGAATCTCCCCCCGCCCCTTCCAAATGTAATCTTCCAGAGGCCAGCAAAAACCAGGCCTACAGTAATTTTTGTAATTAATAGAAGAATGTGGGTCTAGAGTTTTGTTCTAATCTTAGGGACATTGGAGTCAGAGAAGGGTCCTGAGCAAGGGAAGGCTATGGGTCAGCTTGTGCAGAACACCCTGGGCTCCTTTTCACTCTATTTGTTAGACTTTCCACTCCCTTCTCATCTACACATCCCCTCCTCCGGAGGCCCCCCTCCCCCATTCTCAACTCCTCTGAGGCCCATGGCCCTGGGATTCTATATGCTGGCTCCACCCCTCTTCCTGTGCCTGGCCCTGACCACTCTGGGTAGTCTGGGGCAAGGGGGGGGGGAACGACGGGGACCGACTGGGGATAGAACCCAGGGGCATTCTAACTCTCAACCCTATTTTTTATTTTGAAACAGGGTCTCACTAAGTTGGGAAGGGCCTCACTAAGCTGAGGCTGATGGCAAACCGGTATCCTCCTGTCTCAGCCTCCCAAGTACTGGATTACAAACATGTGCCAACATGCCTTGCCTGGCTCTTAGAGAATCAATCTTTATTTATTTCCTTCCTTCTTTTTTTTTTTTTTTTTTTTTTTGTGGTACTGAGGATTGAACCCAGGGGCATTCTACCTCCAAGCTATACCCCCAGCCCTATTTTTTAGTCTTTATTTTGAAACAGGGTCTCACTAAGTTGTGGAGTGCCTCACTAGGTAGCTGAGGCTGGCCTCGAACCCAGATTCTCTGGTCTGTCTCCCAAGTACTGGGATTACAAGCATTTGCCACCACGCCCTGCCTCTTCCGGAATCTTTTTTTTTTTTTTTTTTTTGCAGTACTAGGGATAGAACCCAGGGGCATTCTATCTCTGAGCTACAGCCCCAGCCATATTTTTTATTCTTTATTTTGAAACAGGGTCTCACTAAGTTGGGGAGGGCCTCACTAAGCAGCTGAGGCTGGCCGAGAACCTGGATCCCCCAGTCTCAGCCTCCCAAATGCTGGGATTACAAGCGTGGGCCACCACACCTGGCTTCTTTGGGAATCTTTCTAAGAATAAATTTGAGCATGTCTTTCCCCATAATAGACTCTCCTGTGGCACCCCAGGGATTTAAAAATGTGAGTTTTTGTTTTTGTTTTTCCCGGTACTAGGGATTGCTCCCAAGGGCATTCTACCCCTGAGCTATACCCCCAGTCCTATTTTTTATTTTGAAACAGGGTCTAAGTTGCAGAGGACCTCATTAAATAGCTGAAGCTGGCTGCAAACGTGTGATCCTCCTGTCTCAGCCTCCCTAATACTGGGATTACAAGTGTGTACCACCATGCCCAGCTGTATTGTGAGCTTCTAAGGTTGATATTCCTTCCACATTCCCCCTATCCAGGTTCTGTGGTCCCAAAATGGTAGAGTCACACCATGTGAACCCACATTATTTGGAGGCAAATTAGGCCTTGTGTGGGGTTAGGTAGAAGACTGAGCTTCCCATCATACTAGATCAGAATTTAGGCAACTATTAGAATCAGCTGTGGGAGGAGGTAAATTCTTGCCCTGGGTAACTTGAAAGGGTAACAGATTTAGGTCTGAGATGTCTCAAAGATTTTAGAGATTAAAAACAGCTAGCCAGCCGGGCGTGGTGGCGCACGCTTGTAATCCCAGCATTCGGGAGGCTGAGACCAGAGGATCTGGGTTCGCAGCCAGCCTCAGCTACCTAGTGAGGCACTCCGCAACTTAGTGAGACCTGGTTTCAAAATAAAGAATAAAAAATAGGGCTGGGGGTATAGCTCGGAGGTAGAAGGCCCCTGAGTTCAATCCCCAGTACCGCAAAAAAACCCAAACAAACAAACAAACAAAAAAAACAGCTAGCCAAGCCGGGCGTGGTGGCGCACGCTTGTAATCCCAGCATTCAGGAGGCTGAGACCGGAGGATCCGGGTTCGCGGCCAGCCTCAGCCACCTAGTGAGGCACTCCGCAACTTAGTGAGACCCTATTTCAAAATAAAGAATAAAAAATAGGACTGGGGGTATAGCTCGGAGGTAGAATGCCCCTGAGTTCAATCCCCAGTACCGCAAAAAAAACAAAAAACAGCTAGCCAAGCCGGGCGTGGTGGCGCACGCTTGTAATCCCAGCATTCGGGAGGCTGAGACCGGAGGATCCGGGTTCGCGGCCAGCCTCAGCCACCTAGT
>PVLC010036108.1:0-15974 GCA_004027655.1 Graphiurus murinus
CCTCATGATATCTTTATCCAGGATGTGTGGGCTATGATATTTGAATGTCCATATTTGTCTAAAGATGGGATCAGAAAATTGAGTCAATGTGCACCAAATGCCACTCTGGCAAGTCGAAGTCTGCACGTTTGGGACATGAACACCTCACCCCAGAGTTACAAGGTCTATGCTGCTGTGCATGCCATTGCCCAGGCACTTCGTGAAGAACTCTCACTCCATGTGGAAGAAGAATCCCTTGGGAACCAAAAGAGCCTGACTCCTCATCCTTGGCAGGTAGGAACAGCTCCTTCTCCTTATCTGGGCAATGAGTCATGGACTGTCTCTTTGATTTCGTATTTTGTGGTCTTTTCACAATTACACATTGAGAGAAAAGATGTTTTTTTTTTTCAGACAGAAATATTTAAAAGGTCACCTATTCTTACCTTAATAATAATTTTCATCATAAAGCTAATCAGTATGCTTGGGAAAATGCTTATCTGGTCCTACATATTGTTAAACAGCAATATATAGTCCCATTAGTACTTATGCATTTTTTCTTTTTCTTTTGGTATTATTGGTGAATATTGATAATTAAAGGATTTTCACATGCATAAGTATAGACCATTTGAAGGGACTTTTATTTCGATGTGGTGCAAATATATCATTTAAAAAAATTTTTTCTTGTTTTAAAATTGGGACTTAGCAGGGATAAATAGCTTCCCTAAAATAAAACTCAACAAAATGGTACATCATGCACTCAGTTCATGTTGTTCAACCATTGATATGCTCTTTCCTTTATATCCATATATCTTTGTAATTTTTCTATAATGTTACGCAAAAGAGAATCAAATCATGTCAATAACATCTCCTGTATTTTTCTCTATTAGTCCTCCTGATAATGATATATGATTTTTCAAATTATCTAATTAGTTCTGACATAATTTGTGAAATTTCTGTCCTTTAATTTTTTTTTTTTTTTTGTGGTACTGGGGATTGAACTCAGGGGCATTCTACCTCCGAGCTATACCCCCAGCGCTATTTTTTTTATTTTTTATTTTGAAACCGAGTCTCACTAAGTTGCGGAGTGCCTCACTAGGTAGCTGAGGCTGGCCTCGAACCCGGATCCTCCGGTCTCAGCCTCCCGAATGCTGGGGTTACAAGCATGCGCCACCACGCCCGGCTCTGTCCTTTAATTATACAATTAAGAGACCATTAATTACATTATTGTTTATTAAAGTGTAAGTATTTTTCTTATTTATGTACATTCTAAACCATTTAATCCCCCTTATGAAAGCCATTTTGTGGTGTAACTTTGAGGTAGAATGCCCCTTGGTTTCAGTACACACACACACACACACACACAGAGACACACACAAACACACACACAATTCCATCCATGTTCCTGCAAAAGCCAGAATTTACTAACTCTAAGGCCAAATAATGTTCCTTTTTCTCTATCACATTTGCATTATTAATTTATTATATATATAGTAATCCCTCTGTTATAAAATAACACTAGTTTTATTGAGATTATTTATTTTTCCTGGTTTGGCTGTTTTTGTTGTTGTTTTCTGGGGGTTTTTTTTGAAACATTTTTTATTCTGCTTTCTCAAAGTTATCATTGATATTATCCACCTATTTTCCTAAAATGGAAATTTACATTATTAATTGTAGATCTTTTTCAAATATTTTCTAACATGTATTTAATACTAGAATTTCCCTCTCAAAACTGCTTTTGATGCATCTGACAAAATTTGATCAGTTTTGCTATTAGTGCTTTTATTCAAGCTTAAAAAAATTTCTGTTAAGGACTTTTTTTAAAATCACATGTCATTTTGAAGTGTGATTTTTATCTAATATCTTTACCTTTCTGTTATTGCTTTCTGTATGTTTTAAATTGTTTGTTGTTTGTTTTGTGGCACAGAATGTGTTGTATCTTTGTAAATGGTCTCTGACTGAATCACATGCATTTTGATTATTTTGAATGAAGTGTTCTATTTTTTTTTGCGGTACTGGGGATTGAACTCAGGGGCATTCTACCTCCAAGCTATACCTCCAGCCCTATTTTTTATTCTGTATTTTGAAACCAAGTGTCACTAAGTTGTGGAGTGCCTCACTAGGTAGCTGAGGCTGGCCGCGAACCCGGATCCTCTGGTCTCAGCCTCCTGAATGCTGGGATTACAAGCGTGCGCTATAATGTTATAGTTTATAATGCTCAGTTACATCCAATTTATTGCTGCACCTATATTCTCATTTATTTTTGCCTTCTAGGTAATTTACTATTAGTCATATGTGGATATATCCTTGTCTAACACTGGATTTGTGTACCTCTCTCAGTATTCTTATCATTTTTGCTCATGTTTTTATGACCAGGTTGTCATTATATAATGTTCCATTTTTTTCCCTACAGTTTTCCTTGATGTGAAGGCTGCTTTGTCAAAATATAATATAGCTAAAATAACTTTTCTTCTCCTTCTTCTTCTTCTTCTTCTTCTTCTTCTTCTTCTTCTTCTTCTTTTCTTATTCCCTTTGTGGTGCTTGTGTTTGAACCTAAGGCCATTCTACTTCTAAGCTAAACTTCCAGGTTTATTTTATTTTGTATTTTGTAACAGGGTCACACTATGTTATTGCACACTGGCCTCATAGGTATGAACTTTCTGTCTCAGCCTCTCAAGTTCTGGCATTACAAGCAGGCACTATCAGACCAGATCCAACTTTCCTTTAAGCAGTTTTAATATAGAATGTATTTCTCCAACCCTTGAAATTTAATTTTTCTTTATTTAATGTTAGATGGGCTATAGTCAAATCTTTGGGTTTTTAAAATTTTTATCTTCCTGTTTAAGTCTTTGATTTTAATTGATAATTTCAGAAGTAGCATTAAATTGATATTAATACATTTATTAATATTTATAATATATGAAACAGTTGCCTATATGCTAATTTTTATTGTTTATTTCCCTTTTTTGCATACTGTTTTTATGTCTTCTCGAGCTTCATTTGATTGTTTATTCTTTTTCCTTAATACTCTAAGAATGATTTTGTCAATATAAAATATTAATATTTTTGTCCCAATATTTATGTATTTTAAAAACACTCCTTTTACTCACATGGGTTTTTTTTTTTTTTTTTTTTTTTGTGGTACTGGGGATTGAACTCAGGGGCATTCTACCTCTGAGCTACACCCCCAAGCCCTATTTTTTTTTTATTCTTTATTTTGAAACCGAGTCTCACTAAGTTGCGGAGTGCCTCACTAGGTAGCTGAGGCTGGTCTCGAAACCGGATTCTCCGGTCTCAGCCTCCCGAATACTGGGATTACAAGCGTGCGCCACCACGCCCGGCTTACTCACATGGGGTTTTGAAAGTAGTCTGATGTCACTTTTATTCTTCTTAGCCTGTCTGTACGATGTATCATACACTTATATCTTCTGTAATTTTGAGATTATGTTTATAGTTCTCAGTTTGAATTCATATGGATAAGTATAATTTTTTATATTAATCCTACTTGTGTTTGTCAGTCAGTTTGTGTTGCTGTGATTGCATACCCATTATTGGACACTTATAAGGATTAAAATAATCACTTTCTCCAATTTGGAAGCAAACAGTTCCATTATTAGGAAGCAGTCATCTGGCAAGGACATTCTGGCTGTATTATTCAGAGCGTAGAACACTGTGTCATCACAAGGTGGAAGGCACTTTGTACCCTCCCACCTGCCCATCTCCCTCCTTCCCAATACAGAGTACTGAGATTAACAATGGTAATTTCACATATGTACACATAGTTGATGTCAATTTTTTAAAGATTATTTTATTTTGGTGAAGGGGTTGAAATCAGGATACAGAGCATACTACTCAAGCAGAGTCTCTGATCCACATGGCTGTCAGGGAAGCTGCAATCCTCCTGTCTCAACCTCACAGGTACTAGGAATACAAGTATACACCACCATGCCCAGCATAATGTGGCCATTTTGAATGTTGCTGCTATAAAAATGGGTATGCATGTATCACTTTAATTCCTTAGAAAGATACTGAGGGTAGTGGTATTTCTGGACCATATGTTGGCTTCATTCCTATTTTTTGAGGAATCTCTATACTGGTTGTACTAATTTACAATCCCACCAATAGTATAGAAAAGTTCCTTTTCCACTACATCCTCGCCAGAGTTTATTATTCGTCTTCTTGACTATTGCCGTTCTGACTGGAATGTGATAAAACCTCAGCACCATTTTTATTTGCATCTCCATGCTAAAATATTTAACATTTCACATTATATTTCTTTGTCATTTGTATCATTTTTGAGAAATGTTTGTTAATTTTGACATTTGCTGATTGGGTTATTTGTTGTTGGGGTGCTAAATTTTTTTTAATTCCTTTATATTCTGGATACCAATCCTCTCTTAGAGATTTACATGCCAAAGATTTTTCTCCTTCCCTGGAGTCTGTTTCTTCATGCTCTTGATTATTTTCTTTGCTGTGCAGAAGCCATTTATTATATGTCATTTCATTTATTGATTCTTGGTTTTATTATATGAGCTTTCGGGGTCTTATTGAAGTATTTGATGCCTGCACCTATCTGATGTAGGAAATCACCCTTTTATACAGGTATCAATGCTTTGTCGAGGACGGAGCCCTCTACACCTCAACTTCTGCCATTATACTCCATAATCCAACACTGATGCCCCATGAACTAGGTTTTCATTTGATTTTTGGAGAGGGTAACAACATCCAATCTATAAGAGGGTTTTTTTCTGTACTTAATGAATTTATGGTTCTGTGATTATCACTAAGTTGGAAGATTCTTTTTCCTTATAACCTTTCATGCTCTCACCATACCCCATGTTGGCCTGCCTCTACTTCTACCTAGATAATTCTTAGCTTTTAATACTACAAAGATTTCTTCTCTCCTTTTTGCGGTTTTCTCATTTTGGAAGTACCACTTTGTGCATTACATTTGTTGAAATTTTCTCAAAGTTCTTAGATACATTTCCTTAGTTTGCATTTTATTTGGAAAGATTTTATTGATGTACTTTCAAGATCTCTATATTTTTTTTCCCTCAGCAATGTCCAGTTTACTGATTGGGCCATTGAGGACACTTTTTTTGTATAGAATTTCTTAGCATTTCATTTTGAGGTTTGTTGGATTTTTAATGTCTCTGCTTGCTTATCCACCTGTGCTTGCACACTATTATTTATACTGGGGAGCTCTTATGGCATTAAACCTAATCTTAAAATTCTAGCCAGACGATTTCAAATCCTCAACTGTGTGTGGGTCTTGTTCTGTTGCTTCCTTTATCTCTTGATTTGTGGTTTTCTTTTCTTTTAGCATAATACGTATGGAGGCATGGTGTATCAGGAATAAGAAAGAAAGCATTTACTGATTTGGAAATTAGGTATCCAACTTCAGTGGGCCTGTGCTCCTGGTTTGTGACCTTCCTGTATTTCTCATCCCATTTTCTCTCCTTCAGGTTAGTCTGGAAGGCTGGAAGGGAAGTGACCTAGGTGGGGTCTTTCACTTCCAAGTTGATTAGACTGCAGTCAAACTCTTTCCCTTGTTCTTAGTAAACAGAAAGTCCTGAGTTTGCTTCAAACTAACTTATTGTTTGCTCCCCCTGATGAAAAGAAGAGTAGATTATTTTGTGATCTTCAATGTGAGAACTTGGTAGAGCCCACAATGAAAAATCTCATGAGAGTGCCCTTGCCCCACTTCCCAAGGCTGCTGTCGGAGTTTTCATCTCTCTGATTAGTGTATGCTTATTCTGCAGCAGCTTACCAGTTCTGGTGTATATTTTCCTACTGGTTCCGGGATTCAATTTCTCCTACTTCAAATAATCTGTCATTTTTAAAAAATTTTTTATTGTAGTAATTCGTGCAATATAGCATACATCTTTGTTAAGTACAAATTGTTAACAACATATGTGCACACAATTCTCATTTTTTAAAATTGGTTATATCTCTTGTTTTCAGTGCAACAGTTTGTCTTCTGACCTAAATTCTCTGATGTTTTTAAGAGGAGTTGTTGATTTTAAATTGGTTTAACTTTTTCTTTTTTGTACAAACACTTGTGAGTTTTTATACACTGGATTGAAAATTTGAAATCTTTTATTGATTTTTGATAGTTCAGATTGAACCCAGGGGTATTCTACCTGTGATGTACACCTTCGGTCCTATTTTATGTATTATTTTGGCACAGGGTGTAGCTAAATTGCTAAGAGTCTCACCAACTTGTTGAAGATGGAGTTGAATCTCAGATCCTCCTGTCTCAGCCAGTGGCACAATGGCAGGTGTAGGGGTTGGAGGAAAGGGAAGGAGCCTTGATAAAAGAAACAATTCAAATAATGCTTGTACATGTGCAAATATTTCAACATCTATGTCAGTAAAATATATAGGAATGGATCAGTGGGTGACCCCAAGTGTGCTGTGCAAGTATATTCCTATCACTTTGAACCCCATTATGATGTATAATTATAATTCACCAATAGAAGTATATTAACATAAAATGTATATATTCTCCAATTTTCTTTAGTTTTTCCAAGATAATTTGTACATGTATATATTATTTATCTATCATCTAAATCACAGTTTATAATATTTATGTTGTGCAAATTCTTACATCAATGGAAATATTTCTAGATTTTATTTTAGAGATTTTCTTGTGGAATTTACATGTATAGGTGTTGGTATAAGCATTTTGGATGCAAGCCATACTTTTCAATGACAGAATAAGCCATTCAATAAATAAGCAGTTAATCAACAAGTACTTTTCACACACCCTTGTAGAACTAATTTCTAGTTGAAACTTGTCAAATATAACTTTTCATAGAGCAACATAATAATCTTCAATGTGATAGGAAAAATATTATTTTTCTTTAAATATACAATTTGAAAACAAAAAGAAATAATTTGGATGAAAAAAGAAATAATTTTAGCCTGTAGTGTTGGCAAATGCTTATAATCCCAGTACTTGCGAGGCTGAGATAGGAGTATTGGGGTTTGCGGCCAGCCTCAGCTACTTAGTGAGGCTATCCTCAACTTCGTGAGACCATGTTTCAAAATAAAGAATAAAAATAGGGCTAGAGGTGTAGCTTAGTGGTCGAATGCCCCAGGATTCGATCCCCAGTAACACACACAAAAAAAGAAATAATTTTAATGAAAAATTCCAGGTATATAACCTGAAATTATATAAATTCACACTGTTGGAGATGGATATAAATTCAAAAAATACACCTTGTATTCTTATAAATCATACAAATAGTTACATATTACTTTGCTACTTAAATAGTTTGTGTTATATTCGGGAAAGAATAAAAATATTTTTCTTTATGAGTCATTGTGCATAGTTTAAAACCCCTTATCAAAAATTGTTTTTCACCTTAGCTATTACAAGATAGTGTTTAAAGAGTTATGATGTTATCACTGACCAGATGTGTGATCTTAGAAAATTAAGTTTTCTAATTTCTAAAATGAAGATAATATTAGTAATTCACACACAGATTGTATGAACCTTTATGCTAATACATGTGATGTATAGAAATACATATTCAATAAATATTATGGCCAGTAGATGAAAAGAGTGGGTGGTAGAAGTAATACCATTTGTTCCTATTTCTATGCTTTGTTAATTCAAGTTCTAAACACGATTTTTCCCTTTTAGCTCCACCCATTCCTGCAAAGAGGCCAACTTGAAAGAAGTATTGGTAATTGGAACACTGTGAAGGAGACACTGTCAACAGTCAGGCTTGACATCTTTAACTATCAGTCTTGGGTGAATGGTACCAAAGCCCAGTTGAAGGTTGGAGAGTTCATTTTCCAATCGCATGACTCTCAGCACTTGTCATTAAGTGAGGAACTGATAATGTGGGGAGAGCGCTACAATGAGGTGAGCATCCTCTTAGCTACCTGGTGATACTCCTCAGAACCCAGAGATCTCAGAAAGTAGGATTTAGGCCAGCTTCTCGATTTCATTAGGGAGATACTTACCTCATTTATTGTTTTTCTGTAATGCCAAGTGTGTGAACTTTTGGCTTCAGTACCAGAAAACAATTTATTTTGAGTGTTAAAAAAGATTGCGTGTCCTGGTAATGATCAAATAAACCTATTGCTTACATTGTAGGATCAGAATACCTTAGGAACTTTCTTATGTAGATAGATCCTGGAATGTTCATGGCATTGGAGATAATGAGAATTTCTGACTTCCATAAGAGAAATGAAATAAGCATTTGTGAATTAGAATATATTTCTCAACTGGACATAATTCATTGCTTGGATTTAACTATTACATGCATATTTATATTAGTTCCTGTTTAGAATTTCATCCCCCATGAATATTTCATCAATATACTGGATATAGAGGTGAAGCATTGTAATGAGGAACATTATGGCCATAAGACATTTTCCAGATGAGCAGCAGTTCTTGTTTGCTGTGTTACATAGAAGTTGAGAATTTCCTACCTATATGGTATTACTGAATTCACTTATGCAACAGCTTTCTATCTTCTCATCTCCTTTACACAGACTCCCTCTGCTATTTTCAGTTCTGTTTGTATCCCTGGATTAAAAAAAACAATGATTGAAGGAAAACCATTTTGTTATTATTCATGTGATCCTTGCCCAGCTGGGGAGATTGCAAATGAAACAGGTAGGTGTTTCTGAAAATTACAATGAGACATGGATCAACAATAAATGAAGTAAGAAATTCAGAGACCCAAATTTGAACTCTGTTAGAGAGAGCACCTCTCCCTTTCTCTGCTTCAGGAAGCAAATTTGCCTGGCAGGTGGCTGGATTGGTTCATTTGCTGGGACACGCTGGATACCTACATGAACAGATGCCAATTCTCTCTGGAAGATACATTCCTCTAACTGGACTCTCATATTGCTCAGGAATAATGTGAAATAATCAAAAACAAAATATAAAATGTAAATATGTGTAAAAATATCAGTCTATTAATGCAGGAACACTATTTTTGAAATATTTCTTAGAAATGAAAATCAAAAACAGATTATGTTGGTGCGCATCTGTTTTTCCAGTATTTGGTAGACTGGGAGAAGAAAATTGCAGGTAAGAGGCCAGCCTCAGCACAGCAAGACTCTGTTTCAAACTAAAAAGTAAAAAGGAATGGGGTGTAGGTAAAACATAAAAATCTCCTGAATTCAACCCATAGATCTAGAAAGGGAAGAAAAGGAAAGGAACGGGATGGGAAGGAAAGGAAGGACGGAAGGAAGGAAGGAAGGAAGGAAGGAAGGAAGGAAGGAAGGAAGGAAGGAAGGAAGAGAAAGAGAGAGAAAGAATCCTCAGTTTAAAATGACAGTTGTTATATTAGTAACTGATTGGGCAGGATTCAAATCATCATGGTGCAAATAAAGGGACTTTAATAATGCAAGCATGATATTTTATCTCTAATTTAAATTGAAGAAGGCTGCTTATACATCTTTAGTAGGCATTCACTCTCCTTTTTATGGTCCATAGGTTTTTCCCTTTCCTTATAAGGTCACAGGCCAGAAATGATTGTAGTAGTCAATTTATTCATCTTACTTCTCTTCCCTCTCTCTTCAAGTTAGATTATCTGTGTTTTCTTCTCCTTATATTAATGAAACAGGGTGCTCATATAAAACGCACACATGAGAAAGCAAGAGGGAGAGTGAGTGGAGCTGGTAGCCAATCCTACCCTGTGTAGAGAATGATCATAAAGAAGTCATTGTTCCTAAAAACAACAGGTTTCTGTCACTCTTAGGGACAGATTAGCAGCATAGAAATGTTTAATAAATATTTTTCAAAGGAAATGAAGTCAAATCCTAATGTGTGAACCCTCACATCTCCCTTTGTATGGATATCTAATATGCATATATAAAATGTATTACTTTCAGTATTATTCATTACTGCAAGTAATAAAAGAATGATATATTCTTTTAGAATTATCATGAAAATAAATGTATAATGGAAAAGCACTAACCAATATCCAATAAACATTAGAACTATTGATTTCTTAGACTTTCCATAATTAAAAATTGGAGCCCAGAATGAATTCTGTCTCCCTTCCATAGAAGATCAAATAACTTTTTGCAGTCTATGGTTTTCCCTCAACATCATTTTCCAAATTCATTGTACTCTGTTTCATTGTGAATTCAATTCAATTTCTTATGGATTCAAGTATGGGATTGATGATACGTCTGTCATAAATAAAAATATTAATTTATTAATCTATTTTTTATGCTTTGGTCCAATATGCATAATTTCATACATTTTTCCAGATTTTCAAAATGGTTCTTTCAGCCAGGTATCGTAGTGCACTTCTAATCCCAGTATTTGGGAGGCTAGATTGAAGGATCGGGTTCCAGGCCAGCCTCAGTAGTTAGTAGTTAGTAGTTAGTTAGGCCCTCCACAATTTAGTGTGCAGCCTTTCAAAATAAAGAAAAAAAATAAGACTGTGGTTGGAACATGGAGGTAGAACACCCCTGGGTTAAAAAAAATGTACTGAATAAAAAAAAGAATGGTTCTTTCAAAATGTACGTGTGTTTTATGTATGTTTGGGAAGTGAACAATAGAAAATAATAAATCCAGCTGTGTCTCCTTTCAGATATGGATCAATGTGTCAAGTGTCCCGAAGACCAGTATCCAGATGAGGAGCAAAGTCAGTGTCTCCCTAAAATCCTGGTTTTTCTGTCCTATGAAGACACTCTAGGAGCTGTTCTGGTCTTCGTGGCCATTAGTTTTTTTGTCCTCACTGTTCTGATTTTAGGACTATTTATCCTCTATAGACACACTCCCATCGTGAGAGCAAATAACAGAAACCTCACCTACGTCCTCCTCGTCTCCTTAATGCTCTGCTTCCTTTGCCCCTTGCTGTTTATCGGTCAGCCCAGTGCAGTCTCCTGTGTCTTGAGACAGGTGTTCTTTGCAGTTGTCTTCTCTGTGGCTGTTTCTGCTATTTTGGCAAAGACCTGCATCGTGGTGGTGGCCTTCAAAGCCACCAAGCCAGGAAAGGCATCACAGATGAGGATGGTGACCCGATGCTCAAATGCTATCGTCTTCAGTGGCTCCCTGATTCAAGGCTGCATCTGCACAGTCTGGCTGGGAACTTCTCCCCCTTTCCCTGATGTGGACTCACAGTCAGAGTTTGGCCACCTGGTCCTGCACTGCAATGATGGCTCCCCTACTGCCTTCTACTGCGTTCTGGGTTACTTGGGCTTCCTGGCACTTCTGAGTTTGATCATTGCCTTTCTGGCCAGGAGGCTCCCAGACACTTTCAATGAGGCCAAAATGATCACATTCAGCATGCTGGTTTTCTGTAGTGTGTGGATCTGTTTCATACCCACCTACCTGAGCACCAAAGGCAGAGCCATGGTGGCTTTGGAGTCCTTCTCAATCTTGGCTTCCAGCACTGGTTTATTGGGGTGTATATTTCTTCCCAAGTGCTATGTGATCCTCCTGAGGTCAGGCAACATTTCAAGGAAGAAATTACTGGAACAAGATCCCTGTATAAACAAAGGAGTTGCACTTTACTAAAAATGACTCTCATTCTGTAATCAAGTGCCCCTGACATCTGTGCAGGCAGTTAGTTCCAGTGAGCAAAGCGCCAAGGTCAGCTAGACAGAAGTTCAAATTTCTAGAACATTTTCTCCTCCTTATTTCCTCTCTCCCATTCTTTGACATATAAAAATACATGAGCACTTTTATCCTCTAATTTATACTAAATTCTAATACATATTTTAATGGGGGAAAATTATTTGATTTTTCCATGAATGAATTCAACATTAAAGACTCCTGATAAAATTCAAAATCCATTCCTATTAAAAACATTTAGAATATATTTAGCTGGTCATTCCTTATGTCAGTATCTAACATTTGGGAAACATTAGAAAGCTACGTAGTGTGGCCCTTCGCAAGTTAGTGAGACCTTGTTTCAAACTAAAAATAAAAAGTAGGACTTAGGATGTAGCTCAGAGGTCCTAACATCACAGTCAATGGTGAAGTTAAAAAGTTTTCTTCTAAGATCAGAAACAAGGTAAAAATGCTCACATTTGTCACTTCTAGTCAGTGTAGCACTGGAATCCTAGCCAGAGGAATTACACAAGGAAAAGAAGTTACAGGCACCCGTCATCCAAGTCAGAAGGGAACAGAATTATCTGACATAACATGATCCTGTATATAGAAACCAAAAATGCTACAGGCAAAACATGAAGCAATACAAGGCTGTCCACACACACCAGTTTCACTGAACATGGTACAAGAATGCCTAATCAGAGAAATCTGATACGAATAAAAAGACATCCGACTTGAAAAGAAAAAGTTAAATTATTTATGTTTGTTAAGGTTAAGTTGAAAAAACTGAATATATTTGAAATCCTAACAGGTTTTAGAATTACTAACCCCTTATCTTATCAATTATATTTTAAAGAATCTACTTAAGGTCATATTCACACATTTCTTTTTTCTTTCTTCCTCTAAGTGCATATTTCCTTGTGGGAGATGAAAATTCTTCTCTGTTGGGTAAATCTGGAAAAAAATCACTGGGTTTGCTCCACACAGTTCTGCCTGCTTTCCTCCTTAGGGCAGGAGTGGCCACTCTATTTCCCTGGGAGAAGACCTTTATATAGTTTACTCTTGACAGATTCCTCTTGAGAATGAACTGCCCACAAGTAGCATCAATTCTCAGATTCTTCCAAGAGCTGTCAGAGTCTTCAGGATTCTACATGGAGACATGTGAACAGAAGTTGACAAGCAATTTTTTTCAACACACTGGTCTCTGAACTAGTACTCTTTCCATGTCCTGTCTCTACCATGCTTAAAGTCTGTTTTCTAACCAATCACAGAAAAGTGGTGAGAGAAGATGCCTTTCCTTGAATACTCTATTCTAGGAGTTGCAAAAGTTACTTTTGTTCACGTTCTGCTGTCATGTTCTGTTGCTCACATGCTCCCATTTAATATCTTGAAGACTCTGGCAGATCATGTAGTCCAAGATGCCATGTGGATGACTCTCTGCTGCTCTTTGGTATCTGTGGGCCAGGCCACCATGTACCTGGATCTCCTGTGACTCTTCCTGCCTCTTTTTGGATTCCTTGGGCCAGGCCAACACGTACCTGGATCTTTCCTTATTCCTGCTTTTTTTTTTTGATCCAGAAGGCCAGACCATCATGTGCATGTCTCTCCTGTCCCCATTCACCCTTCTAAATGGCTCCAGTAGGCAGTTCTCTTCCCCTAACCACTCCTCTGACAACTTCCAACTTCCTAAGTGCAGGATTCAGACTAGTGCCTCCCTGGCTGGATGCAATTTTGTTGTCCAGGCTAACTTCACTGAGCCTGGCCTGGGGCCACTTTGACAATCTACACAAGTTACATTAATATATGAAAAAATTCTTTCACAATGCCTTGATGCCATTTTTTTCTCAATCTTCCCATGGATCCTGTGATTTTAAATCCCTCCAGGCTATATTATCTTTAAATGTCTAATGAAATGCTTTTTCCCTTTATGTAATAAGCAAAAAATGTTCATGGTTTATACTTTACCAGTATAAAGTGATTTAAGATACCAACATTTTTTGTCTAATGTCTTGATTTCAATGGTAACCTATAACTGTTCGAATTAAATTGGGATATCCAAGACATAATGAATGCTTTAAAATGTTCTTGGCTTCTTAAAATATACAGTAACATAGACAGGATGGCTTTGCCTGGGAATATATACTAAACGCAACGCAGGCTGCCAAATATTTAGTTTCTATTAAATGTACAATTTTATATACAAGATTATGCAATGCTTAAATGGGAAAACTATCAAAATCATAAAGTATGTAGTTTTTGTTGGAGAAAGAATAATATGGTAGTGATCCCAGAAACCACTGCTCTGGCTCCTGGAAAAACATTCCAGGCAGACTTCTGCCTAGATGTGCATGGGGCCAAGGTGTTTGTATGATTTAGCCCAGCTGGGATTTTCAGTTCAGCCTCTCTTCATAAGATTCCTCTTCAGGGTGGGTCTGTGTGCAGTATTTTGCAGTGAGATCTTTGTATCTATCTGCCACCACCTCTAGAGTCTCTTCCATCCCTCTAAGCACCGACTTTGACTCCCAGTCTCTCATACACATGTGATTGCCTTGTAACCACCATGTTACGCCATTCCATACTGACACACCAGCATGCCAAACTTCTCAGCCATAAGGAGAGTGCTATATCCCCACAGATACTACCTATCTCCAGCAAATTAATATGCTGGTGGTTTCTTATGTTTTTGGTCAATGTACCAGTTTTGGGAGGCATGACTGCCCTGTTCTATACTGCACTTTCTTCATATCCCAGACCCTCTTATGCCTCCAGATAGGTTTACAAGGAAAGGTCTTAGATTCATTGTTCCAGAGTGCCCTACCAAATGGGTAAATGAATCCTCTGGCACAGCCAGGCTAAAACTAAAGATTTTCAGCATCTCTCTCCTTCTTGAGATGAACTACATTTTCCCCTGAACATGTATCCACCACTTTCCTAAATAAATCTCTGTCTTTGTCTCTGACTGGTGCATGCTGAAATTCTTTCCTGAAACAAAAGCCAGGAACCTCCCACATCCAAAGGTGAGGGATGAACCCATCACCCCACTGACATTCCTGACAACCAATTCTCTTTTCAAAGAAGTTATCTAGGGATGTTACCTTTGTTTTCTCCATTGCACTCTGAGGAGCCAATCCCAGGATTCTACGGCTCTGCATCTTAACCCCTTTCCAACAAGAGGTAGAGTTACCAGAAAATCTGCTTGAATGGGTACCTGTGATGAGCACTTATAGTAAGGTAATATATGTCTGGAAGCCTGTTTTCTATCCTAGGCCATTCTATTTCAGGGGCTATCACACTTTTTTTAATACCTACCCTGAGTAACTAATCTGTCTTTTTACTAAAGTGACTACACTTATGTCAATTGTGGCAAAATTAGTTCTTTAGCCTTTTTGAGCTCATAGTAATTTTTTTGTTGATAAATTCACCTGATTTTGTGTGCTTAGTTAAGTAAGTCTCAATTATTTTTGATTGGTATATCAAGAGTATTTTGGGCCCCCTCCGGCTTTTTTTGTTGTTGTTGTGTCTTTGATGAGCATCTCTTCAAGGATTGGAAGGAGGGGATGGAAATGGGAGTATTTGTGGATCTCCCTCCATGGGAGACAAAGTGGCCACCTGAATTGGTTGTTGTAGTATTGCCAATGGCTAACATCATTACAAACACATCCAACTTCATGAGTTTTTCTCATGTCTGCTCCATATAATAAAGACTGTAAAAGGATATGTTTTGATTTCTGGAAGCTCTAAATCAGGTGAGCACGTTCTATAGTGAACATCTTTAACTATCTTATCTCCTACCTGTGGTGGCCCAATACCTAGTAAATGAGGAATATAAAATTTATATCTTCTATTTGTCATCTTCATGTATACCTGTTACATGTGTATTACTTATTTAGTTTTTGATGTATTTGTATTTATGTAGTGTTTCTACTGTATCAAATTGACATAATTATGGTTAAATGAGTGTTAATAAGTTAAAAAAAATCATAAATCCAAATTCCTGTTAGTTTACATCCTGGACAAATAACTGGCGTTAAATTTGTTCATAAAATAAAGGAGTCATGAATGTATACATGTCTATATCTAGGTGGCTAGCTAAAAATCATGCAGGAGGCATCACAATACCTGACTTTAAACTCTACTACAAAGCCATAGTAATAAAAACAGCATGGTATTGGCACAAAAATAGATACATAGACCAATGGAGCAGAATAGAAGACTCAGAAACAGACCCACAGACTTACAGTCAGCTGATTTTTGACAAAGGAGCAAAAAATATACGCTGGAAAAAGGATAGCCTCTTTAACAAATGGTGTTGGCAAAACTGGTTAACCATATGCAGGAAACTGGAAATAAACCCCACTTTCTCACCCTGCACAAGAGTCAACTCAAGGTGGATCAAGGACCTGGATGTCAGACCAGAGACCTTGCAGATACTTGAAGAGGGCATAGGACCAACACTTGAACA
>PVLC010036109.1:0-15927 GCA_004027655.1 Graphiurus murinus
CGCGGAGACGGGCTTCTTTGCTCTCTCTGGTCGGTCTTCCGGGTTCTGCTCAGCTGTATTCCAGTTTTCGCAGCGTTTTCCACCTTTTTGTTGCTTTTTTTCTTTTTTCAAAAAACTGGATCCACGACTGATTTGAATCGAGCTCACAGCGGCTCTTGAGACGTGTCTCACTCCGTCGCCATCTTCCCGGAAGTCAATTTTTTTTTTTTGAAACAGGGTCTTGCTAGGTTGCTGAGGCTAGTCTTGAACCTGTGATCCTCCTGTCTAAGCCTTCCAAGTACTGGTATTACAGGTATGCACCACCATGCCAGATCCATCCTTCCTTCCTTCCTTCCTTCCTTCCTCCCTCCCTCCCTCCCTCTCTCCTTCCCTTCCTTCCTTCTTTATTATTATTATTATTTTTTATGCCCAGAAGTCTAAAAACTAGAACTAATTATAATGGTAAACACTTACAAAAGGCTACTATGATCCGGATTTCATCTTTTTTTTTTTTTTTGCGGTACTGGGGATTGAACTCAGGGGCGTTCTATCTCCGAGCTATACCCCCAGCCCTAATTTTTTTTTTTTTTTTTTTTTTTTGCGGTACTGGGGATTGAACTCAGGGGCATTCTACCTCCGAGCTATACCCCCAGCCCTAGTTTTTTATTTTTTTATTTTGAAACAGGATCTCACTAAGTTGCGGAGTGCCTCACTAGGTAGCTGAGGCTGGCCGCGAACCCGGATCCTCCGGTCTCAGCCTCCCGAATGCTGGGATTACAAGCGTGCGCCACCACGCCCAGCCGGATTTCATTTTAAGAGCTTTATTTTATTATTATATTTGTTTATTTATTGTTGTGGAACTAAGAATTGAACCAAGGGACACCGTCAACCCTTTTTATTGCTAGATTGCTGATAGTCTCACTATATTTTGAGGCTGGCTTGAACCTGTGATCCTTCTGTCTCAGCCTCCAAAGACTGGGATTGCAGGCATGCACCACCATACCCAGCTATTGCTCTACTTTTGAATAGCATTCCATTTCTATGGGTCTGCGGCTGCCTTCTGCGTGTATTTTTAAGAGAGGCTGGTTTGTGGTTAATGAGCGCTCTCATTAGGGCTTTCTGACCGGCCAGCCTTAGCCTCTCTCTGATCTAGTCCATCTACTAACCACAAACAGACTTCCCCTTGCTAAACTAGCTCGTCATCTGTGGGATTTCTGAGAGGGAGCTTCTTTCACATTTCATTTTAATCTGCTAATGAATAAAGACCAAGTAAAAAGCCTGGGTCTTAATAAATTAGTGCTCTCCCTTGAAACTGCCCAGAGTGGTACACGAGTGACTGTATGGTGTGGATAGTACAGAGACCTGGGTTTCTTTCTCCTCATTTAAAAACCTCTTGGGCTGGAGGTGTAGCTGTGTGGTATAGCACTTGCATGCTAAGCCCTGGGGTGGATCCTCCGCACCTTCAAAACCCAATAAACATCTCACTTTTGGGGTGGCCTGTATTCTCCTTTGAATGTGTGCTTCCTACTTTCCAAAACGAACCTCTGTCTCTGAAAAAAGCCACCCCCCCCCAAAAAAAAACCCAAAGACAACTAAACAACCTCTTAAAAATGTGATCACATCATTGGAAAGTTATTTATTTATTTATTTATTTATTTATTTATTTATTGGCTCTGGGATTGAACCCAGGGGCATTCTACCTCCCAAGCTACCTCCCCAGCCTTTTTTATTTTATTTTATTTTTTGTTTTGAAACAGGGTCTTACTAGGTTGCTGAGAGCCTCCCTAAGTTGCCAAGGCTATCCTCGAACCTGAGGTTCTCCTGTTTCAGCCTCCAGAGTACTAGGATTATAGACATTCACCAGCATGCCCAGCTCCCTACTTTATTTTATTTTTTAATTTGAAACAAGGTCTCACTAAGTTGCTGAGAGCCTCGTTAAGTTGCTGAAGTTGTCCTCAAACCTGTGATCCTCCTGTCTCAGCCTCCCAGGTACTGAGATTACAGGCGTGCACCCTGAGAAGTTACTTTAATGTGATAAATGTGAACCTTGCTTATGCCATTCACTAGCCATGAGATGTTGACTAGTTACTCTATCTTTCTGAGTATCAGCTTTCTTGTCTACATGATGGCAATTATTACCTTGCAGGTTGTTATGAGGGTTGTATGACAGTCATTTAGCCGCTCAACAAATGTTGACATAAAGGGAGTATAGGTAATTTAGATAGGAGAGTCAAGGAAGGTTCCCCCATTTCAATTCTCTTTATCCATCACTCCGAATACAGGAGGTAATTTCGGATATTTCAGGCAATAGAGAGATAGGGAAGTATTAAACTCTTAGATTCAGAAAATCTCTTACCTCTATATAGAATTTTACAACTCCTATTAAAGATAATATACAAATCCTGTGCTGTGTAAATCTTGCAAAGTTCTCTAGCTAAAAGCAATAAATCTCATTCTGGTAAGACCAAAGGCTATTCAAATAATGTGAATATAAATATTACATAGCATTTTCAACTTCTGGTCCATTTATACACAGACGCACGGACATAGGAGTAGCATCTCAATTATTTTCTAGGGGTAGGGTATTTTATTTGTTTTTGAGGTGCTGGGGATTGAACCCAGGGGCATTCTACCTCCGAGCTACACCTCCAGCCCTTTTTTATTTTTAAAATTTTTATTTTGAAACAGAGTCTTGCTAGGTTGATGAGAGTCTCACTACTTACTGAAGCTTTCCTTGAACCTGTGGTCCTCCTGTCTCAGCCTCCCAAGTGCTGGGATTATAAGCATGGGTTACCATGCCCAACATCATAGGGTATTTTATGAAATTCTTTTTTAAAATTTTTTTATCTCTATCATTATTATTATTATTTTGGTACTGGGAATTGAATCCAGGGACACTCTACCTCTGAGCTACACCCCCAGCCCTTTTTATTTTTTATCCTGAAAGAGAGTGTCAGCCGGGTGAGGTGGCACACTCCTGTAATCCCAGTACTTTGGAGACTGACAGAAGGATCGTAGGTTCAAGGCCCTCTCAACAATTTAGTGAGGCCCTCAGCAGCTTATTGAGATCCTGAGGAATAGTAAATCGGTTGTAAACGGGAGACTGCAGAGTCAGCAAGAGTGGGATAGAGAGATTAAAGGAGGCAGCCCCAGGGATCCCGGGAGAAGACAATGTCCCAGAGTACACAGGAAGGGCTGAGTAAATATTTTGTCAAAGAAGTGAATACATTATATGAGTTTGGGCTCCTGGTTTTGTTGTTGTTTTCTCAATCTGTTTGGACCTAGACGAGCAGGGGTACCACATTTGCAGCAGGTGCAGCAGCAGGGAGGGCCAGGCTGCGTCTCCCCTGCTTATGTGAACATTAGAAGTAGCTCCAAGCCTAGGCAGTGGGCTAGAAAAGGATCTCAGCTTTGTCAGGGTCTGAACCGCTTTGTTTCAGCAACATGTAAATTGGATTTCAACACGCTCCTCTTTGTGCCTAGGTTAGGGTGAGGAGGGTAAGATAATAAAGAGACAAGGTTAATAGTCAGTTCTTGACACTGCCCCCCTCTCCCCCCGGAATCTTTATATTGCTTGGATCTTGGTTCCTACCATTTCTGAAGTCAAAAGTACTTCTTTTAGCTTTTCTGCTGGGTCTTCCCTTTTGCTCTATTGGTGAGGCCAAGGTCAAGTTTGAAATAAAGAGTTGAACATGGCCCAGTGGTGCACACATGTAATCCCAGCAACTTGGGAGGTTGAGGCAGGAGGATTGCAAGTTCGAGGCCAGCCTGAACAATATAGCAAGACCCTGCCTCAAAATAAAAAGTTGAGCTAGGAGTGGTGGTGCACGCCTGTCATCCCAGTACTTGGGAGGCTGAGACAGGAGAAAATCAGGTTTAAAGCCAGCCTCAGTAACTTAGCGAGGTCCTGTTTCCAAATAAAAAATAAAATGGAACTGGGAGTTTAGGTCGGATATAGAATGTCTCTGGGTTCAAGCCACCAAAAAGGGGGGTAATGTGTGCTGAAAAAATAAGCATTCTTGCCAGGCATGGAGGTTCAAGACCAGCCTGAATAACTTGGTGAGACTTTCAGCAACCTAGTGAGAACCCATTTTAAAACAAAAATAAAAAGGGCAGGGGGTATAACTCAGAGGTAGAATGTCCCTGAGTTCAATCCTCAGTACTAAAAAATAAAGAAAAGCATTCTTAATAATCCCTGGGTAACCTCTGGATGCAAGTGCCACATAAGAGCAAGCAGAGACATTAGGGGGAATGTTAACTCCCAGTAACTACAAGAGCCACAAGGAAAACAGCGTTTCCAGATCTCCTTGGGGCCAAGTGACTGTCCCTCCCTGGAGCAGGCAGATTCCCCCGATGAGAATATTGCCATAGGAGAGGAAGGTGGAAAGGGCGCATTTTGAAGACTTCTGCAGGTGCCCTGGATCACAGTGGCTGGGGCGGGGCGGGGGCGGGGGCGGGGGCCAGCGCCTCGCTCAGCCACAGTTGGTTTGACCCACAGACCTCCTTCAGCACTTCCTTGGTGTCAGAAAAGATACTCAGTCCTGGGGAAGGAGAAAAAGTTGAAGAACTAAAACAACGCCTAACTTCAGTGAATTTCCATCCAGTAGAATATTTCAACAGAAAACACAGCAACCCTGTGGCCAGGGAGCCTCAACGCCACTGCTTACTAGGAGTCTAAGTTACAGGCTGTCTTTGGGCCTCAGTAAGAAGAGTGCTTATGAACACAGGCTTGGAAAGATTTTTTTCCTTTTTCTTTTTTGGTAGTACTGGGAATTGAACCCAGGGACATTCTACCTCAGAGCTACACCCCCAGTCCTTTTTATTTTTTATTCCTCCTGTATAGGGGATTGAACACAGGGGCATTCTATCTGATTTATATGTCTCTCTCTCTCTCTCTCTCTCTCTCTCTCTCTCTATATATATATATATATATATATATATATATATATATATTTTTTTTTTTTTTTTTTTTTTTTTTTTTTTTTTTTTTTTTTTTTTTTTTTTTTTTTTTTTTTTTTTTTTTTTTTTTGCGGTACTGGGGATTGAACTCAGGGGCATTCTACCTCCAAGCTATACCCCTAGCCCTATTTTTTATTCTTTATTTTGAAACCGAGTCTCACTAAGTTGCGGAGTGCCTCACTAGGTAGCTGAGGCTGGCCGGAACCCGGATCCTCCAGTCTCAGCCTCCCGAATACTGGGATTACAAGTGTGCGCCACCACGCCCGGCTTATATATATTTTTAATTTTGAAATAGGGTCTTTTTTTTTGTGGTACTGAGGATTGAACCCAGAGGCACTCTACCTCCAAACTATACCCATAGACCTACTTTATTTTTTAAGTTGAACCAGAGTCTTGCTAGGTTGCTGAGTCTCACTATGTTGCTGAGGCTGTCCTTGAACCTGTGATCCTCCTATCTCAGCCTCCCAAGTACTGGGATTACAAGAATGTGTCACCGCACCTGACTAGCTTGGGTATTTTCAAGTTATTCAGTTAAATTCATTCAGCTGTTTTGAAAATTTAATAAAATAGTTTCTGTTTTTAAAATGTAAATTGAAGCTGGGCGTGGTGGCGCACGCTTGTAATCCCAGCATTTGGGAGGCTGAGACCAGAGGATCCGGGTTTGCGGCCAGCCTCAGCTACCTAGTGAGGCACTCTGCAACTTAGTGAGACTCAGTTTCAAAATAAAGAATAAAAAATAGGGCTGGGAGTATAACTCGGAGGTAGAATGCCCCTGAGTTCAATCCCCAGTACCGCAAAAAAAAAAAAAAAAAAAAAAAAAAAAAAAAAAAAAAAAAAAAAAAAAAAAAAAAAAAAAAAATATATATATATATATATATATATATATATATAAATTGATGTTATGCAACTTTCAAAAACTGTTTTGAGCCCTCTTCATGAGTTTAGCCTTGTTTTGGCTTGGAAACTTGCCCAAGGATGTGGGGTTAGTAAGCGACGAGGCTGGGATGTGGGAGCCTTTTACAGTTTGGATTGGAACTTGACTCTTGCTCACAGGTGGAGCCAGTTTCCTAGCCTCTATATTAAAAAGATTTGAGCACCAACCAAGACTCCAGGCTCTATTTTAAGAGTGTTCCTCATTTGTAAGTTGAGAAAATAAAAGCAGCCACTTAGTTCATCAGCGTTGTCTTAAAGATGACAGGTGGGCACATATGCAGAGTCCTTAGGAGGGGAGCTGGAATACTAGGAGCGCTCGGTGACGTGTGTCCTGGTGGCTGTTGTTAGTAATAATCTTGTCTGCCAGGAAACATGACTGGCCACAGAAATGCTGCATGGCCCTGGCCATTTCCATCCTGAATGGTGCTGTTCTGAAGAATGCTGGCAAATGCGTCACAGATACTCTCTTTCCTGAGATGACGTCTGAATGAATTTTTTATTTTTATTTAAAATTATTTTAAGCTGGGAGTGGTGGCACACACCTGTAATCCCAGTACTTGGGAGACTGAGATAAGAGGATCGAAGGAGGTACGAGGACAGCCTCAGCAATTAGTGAGGCTCTCATCAACCTAGTGAGACTGTTTCAAAATAAAAGTAAAAAAACAGGGCTAGGGGAGTAGCTCAGAGGTAGAATGCCCCTGGGTTCAATCTCCAGTATCCCCCCCATAAATAAATAAATAAACAAACAAACAAATATTATTTTATAGCCAGCCTCAGCTACTTAGCAAGACCCTGTTTCAAATTGAAAAATAAAAAATAGGGCTGGGGGTGTAGCTTGGAGGTAGAATGCCCCTGGGTTCAATCCTCAGTACAGAAAAAGAAAAAAAAAAAAATAGCTAGGCGTGGTGGCAACCACCTGTAATCACAGTACTTGGGAGGCTGAGACAAGGCAATCACAGGTTTGAGACCACCTTCAGTGACCTGCAGCAACTTAGCCAGATCATGTTTCAGGATGAAATAAATAAAATAGGTCTGGGGTGTGGCCCAAAGGTAAAATGTCCCCTGGGTGTAATCCCCAGTAAAATACACACACACACACACACACACACACACACACACACACAGAATTATATTACTGTGGTGCATTTGTCACAAGTGAGAACTCAACATTGGTATTAACTAACCCCAGACTCTATTCATAGTTCACGAATGCACTTTTTCTGTTCTAGGATGCCACACTGAAATTGACAAATGTAGCCAGGTGTTGTGGCACACGCTTGTAATCCCAGTACTTAGGAGGCGGAGATGGGAGGATCCCAGGTTCGTGGCCAGCCTCAGCAACTTAGTGAGGCACTCCACAACTTAGTGAGACCCCATTTAAAAAAAAAGAATAAAAAGAGAGGGCTAGGGGTGTAGCTCTTAGGTAAAATGCCTCTGGGTTCAATCCCCAGTAACCGCCCCCGCCCCTACACACAAACTGGCTTCGTCCATTTTGTGTTATATAACAAAATACCTGAGGCTGGAATTTTATAAACAAGAAAGGTTTATTTTGCTCACAGTTCTGGAGGTCTAAGAGCATGGCGTCAGCTTCAGCTTCTGCTTACTCTGGTGAGGGCCTGGAGGCGGGTGGCATCGCCTTGGCGGAAGGCCGTGTGGAAGAGACTGCAGGGACAGACAAGCGAGATTGGAGGGAGGTGCGGGTTCACTTACAGCGACCTGCTGCAGTGGGGAGACTTCCCCCGAGAGGGCGAACCCCGGGAGCCTCAAGCCAATGGGGAGACCAGCAGGATCCACTTAGGAGGGCAGGCCCCAAGTCCTAGTTACCTCCCGCTGGGTCCCACCTCGCAAAGGTGTGCTCCCTCCTTCTTCCGAGCTTCCGGCACACGGAACTCTGAGGCGCCCTCACACCGCAGCCAGCGCGTCCGCTCCCTCTGCTCTCTGTAGTCGCGTGTCCTGCGAGTTCTCAGCGTGTGCTCTGCAGCTCCAGGGACGTGCCACAACTCTGGAACCAGCCGGCGACTTGCGGCCCTTTGCTTTGTTATTTTCATTTATTTATTTATTTGTGGCACCGGGGATTGAACCCAAGGGCATTCTACCTCTGAGCTACAACCCCAGATCCATTTTTATTTCATTTGTTTTTATTTTGAAACAAGGTCTCACTAAGTTGCAGAGGGTCTCGCTAAATTGCTGAGGTGGGACTTGAACCTGCCATCCTCCTGTCTCACCTTCCCAAGTACTGGTATTACAGGCGTATGCCAACCACACTCGTCACTCTGTGTGTGTGTGTGTAGTTACTGGGGCATTGAACCCAGGGGCATTCTACCTCCAAGCTGTACCACCATGCCTGGTTATGGCCACTCTTTTTGACAAATCATTTTCCTTTTTTTTTTTTGTGGAACTGAGGATGGAACCCAGGAGCATTCTACATCCGAGCTACACCCCCAGCCCTGTTTTTTATTCTTTATTTTGAAACAGGGTCTCACTAAGTTGCAGAGGGCCTCACTAAGTTGCTGAGGCTGGCTGAGAACCTACGATCCTCCTGTCTCAGCCTCCCAAGTACTGAGATTACAAGTGTGTGCCACCACACCTGGCACAAATCATTTTCTTACCCTGTGACAGATCCATGAACTGGTCTAGGACATTGTTACTCCCTAACTTAAATCCTTTAGGATTCCTCAGTTTTCTATAAAACAGGGAGGAATAGTTCTTACATTGCCTGGCACCTATGACTTCTTATTAACTGACAATGTTTGCTTTGTCATACCACTTGGTACTGGAAGGAACCCAGGGGCATTCTGCCCCTGAGCTACACCCCCAGCCCTATTTCTTTCTTTCTTTTTTTTGAAACAGGATCTTGCTAAGTTGCTGAGGCTGGCCTCACACCTGCGCTCCTCCTGTCTCAGCCTCCCAAGTCCTGGGATTACAGGTGTGTGTCACCATGCCCACCTTAAATGCTTCTTTCTAAGTGCTTTGCTACTTTCCTCCCTTTGTAGGAAATTTTGGGCATAAGAGAATCTGAAAGACTGCGTCCCAAGGCTTTTGTCTCAGTCCTCCCCCACCCTTTATTTTGGTCTCTCTTATTCCTAGAGCTCCCAGCACACTGCCTGCACACGGGGAGGGCCCAGGCATCTGTGACGAGCGTGGAGAGGGCAGAGCTGGCAGCTGTGGTCTAGAATATGTGATTTTGAGGAAACCAAGTGCTTTCAGTGGGATGTGCCTGGCTCACATGACCTGCTCAGGAAATTTCAGGCAAGCTGACATTTCCCTTCAGAGTTGCTTAGGAACCTACGGTGAGCTCCGGCTCTGAATGGCAGGCTGGTAATAAATTAGTCAGTCTTGGGCCCCGCCATCTGGTTTAAGTAAATTAAGAACCTAACCCATATGGGAGTTATTTAAAATAGCAATTCTCATTCTCCCCACCCCCTCTTCTTCTCATTTTGATTCCTCTTTATCTGGCTCTTTGAATCGGTTCAGCGTTGCATAGACTAACCCACCCGACTTTGCCCTGCCAGTCTCCCACCGCTCCCCCTCTGCAGGAGGCCGACCTTGGAGCCTCAGGGGTGCTCTCCAATGGCGGATGATATTAGATGCTTTGAGAACCCTCTGATTTGAGGCTCAGGCCTTCCGAATCCTTGTCCATTCGCCATGCCTCCCACTACCATCCTCCGTCCTTTCCGTCCCTTCTCAGTTGTCACCTTCTTTGGGCCCTCCCCAAAGCAGGATCCAGTGACCTCTCAGAGGAGAGTTCCATCTGTCCACGGCTTTGTCGTCAGCTTGTTGTGTTCACTCTTTGCACCACCAGACTGATGGGAATGAGTCATTCTTAAAGGGGTGCCATTTTCTTGCTCAGAAATTGGCCCCTCTTAGGGCGAACCAAGTGTTTCTACCTTCCATTCCTCCATCAAGGTCCAACCTGCTTTGAGGCCTTGGCTACTTCTTACAGCGAGGTCCATGCCCGAGATGGCGCCCTCGTTCCACTTCCTCTGGAACACACCTGCTTGTCGCTGCCCCACGAAATGGTTGTTGTTGTTGTTCTTTTTCTTCTTCCTCTAATTATTATTATTATTATTATTATTATTATTATTATTATTATTATTATTTGTATTGAGGATTGAGCCCAGGGGCATTCTACCTCTGAGCTACACCATCAGCCCCTTTTATTTTTTTTGTTTTGAAACAAGGACTTGCTAGGTGGTTGAGACTCTTGATAAGTTGCTGAGGCTGGTTTTGAACCTGTAGTCCTCCTGACTCAGCCTCCCAAGTACTGGGATTACAGGCATGAGCCACCAGACTTAGCTTTAGTTTAGTGTTTAAAAATTACACCCTGTCCAATACCTTTACTTAACTGAGGTTTCTAATTTGATTGTAAGCTCCTTGAGAGCAGTCTTATGCTTTTTTGTAGTTCCCCACACCAGGCTAAGTGTGATTCTAGGCACCTGGAGGTGTTCATTAACTACTGGATGACTCAATGAATAAGAGCGAGGGGACAGTGGTGACATAGTTAGTTTCTAGTGGGGTGAGGCGAACAGTAAAACAAATCACCAAAATCTGTAGTAGGTGGAAGGAGATAATTACTGTGAAAAGAAGAAGGCAGAGAAGGGGTATGGCCATTGCGAATTGGATGGTCAGGAAAGGCTTCCCAGGAAGTACTATTTGGGTAAAGACATCATAGTGGTGGATTCTGTAAGGCAGGATTTTAATTGCTAAAAGATGAACAGGAAGCCAGGCATGGTGTTGCATACCTGTAATCCTAGCTACTCTGGAGGCTGAGGCAGAAGAATTACAAGTTTGAGGCCGGCTTGGGCAATTTAGCTAGACACTGTCTAAAAGGGACTGGGGATATAGCTCAGTGGTAGAGTCCTTGTCTAGCATGCTCAAAGTCCTAGATTCAATCCCCAGAACTGCCAAACAAAATAAACACACACACACACACACACACACACACACACACACTTACTGTCTTTCACCTATCAATTTCCTGACTAGGAACCCAGCCTAAGGAAATCATCGAGAGATGCAAATATAGGATTATGTACAGGATGCTCAGTCAGGTCAACAGTGTTACATAGCACAGGATTTGTTCATTCATAAAACAATGCTTTAAAAATCCACAAAATAACAAAAAATCCTCACAAAATATAAGATTTTTAATTAGTAAAACTCCGAGCTGGGCATGGTGGTGCACACCTGTAATCCCAGTATTTGGTGAGACAGAAAGATCGCAGGTTTGAGGCCAGCATCTGCAACTGAGTGAGACGCCCAACGACCTAGTGGACCCTGTTTTAGAATAAAAAAAGAAAAAGTGCTGGGGGTGGAGCCCAGAGATCGAATATCCCTGGATTCAATCCTCATACCCCCCCTCCAAAAAAGAAAGATATGTATATCTTTATTTACATACACACACATATAATAATAGTGCTATCTATGATTGATATATGGTCATTTAAATTTTATTCTTTGGTTTTTCTCTAATTTCCATATCTTTTGCAAGGCGTGTCTATTTCTCTTAGATTAGAAAAGTCAATCTAATTTATAAATACCGAGGCACAAGTAAATAAAAGTCATTAAGGTGTTCTTTCCCTTTGTAAATGATGAAGTCCACGTGGCCTTGGGGCAAGTGGGCCGCACCTTCCAGAGCACTGGTGCCCCGCTGCACTGCCGCAGCGTCTAAAGGTGTCCCCTTGCTGAAGGGGCGGCGGGAACTGCAGGCCTGGGCGGCACCGCACGTCTGAGTCCTGGGTCAGCACACCAGTGGCCGGACACACCGACTGCTTCACTGCGCATGCCCCAGGGGACAGCTCGGCCCTTCTCAGTCACAGGAGGACACGGAATCTGACACCCGGGATAGAAACAAAGCAGCGGGTGGAAAAAGGACACTTTTGTGCAAAACAAGGTTTCTAGGCGACAACTTATTTAACTACATCGTCGTCCCTTTATTCATCTGTGCTGACCTTTAGAAACCGTCCGATAAACTCATCGGATTTCCGCCGTGGAAGGGGCGATTTGTGCGGACGAGGGATCAACACTGGTTCCTGACTCTCCTTCCCCCTCGCCCCAGCTCTCCTCTCTCCGGGTGCCAGTCCAGCCAGAATACTGTCTGGGTGTTTTCTAGACTTCTGTTTCTACAGGTTTCTGGCCACATCGGTCCCCCTGCAGCTCTCCAACATTCAGCCCAAATTTCACTTCTTGTGAGGCCTTCTCATGGGACTCCGTTCCCCTAAGCTCTCCGCTCCCACCACCAGTTAAGCACAGAGCACCCGTGTGAACTTATGTCGAGGCCATGATTTCCTTAGAAAATCAGCATGAAATCCTTGGGAGTGAGGACGTTTTCTTCCTTTTATTGTTTCTTCTTCTTCTTCCTCCTCCTCGTCCTCCTCGTCCTTGTCCTCCTCGTCCTCCTTGTCCTCCTCGTCCTCCTCCTCCTCCTCCTCCCCCATACTGGGGATTGAACCCAGGGGCATTTTCCCTTTGAGCTACACCCCTGAGCCTTTTTTATTTTGAAAGAGTCTCACTAAGTAGCTGAGGCTGGTCTTGAACCCGGATCCTCCGGTTTCAGCCTCCCAAATGCTGGGATTACAAGCATGCCCCACCACACCTGGCTTCAAAACATTTTTAGTGAAGGATATACATGGTTTCTTAGGATCTAAAATGAATGCCAAAGCTGGGTGTGGCATTCAGTATTTGGGAGGCTGAGACAGGAGGGTGGCAGGTTTGAGGAAAGCTTCAGCAATTTAGTGAGAGTCTCAGCAATCTACTGAGACTCTGTTTCAAAACAAATAATAATAATAATAAAAAAAAGCCTGGTGATGTTGCTTAGAGGTTCAATCTGGGTTCAATCTCTAGTAACACACACACACACACACACACACACACACACACACACACACACTGCCCAGTTCCACTCATCCATCAGCCCATCTGCTCTACCAGTTCATCTATTCATCCATGCATCGATCCATCCTTCATCCAATGACCCTTATCAACTGCTCACTATGAGCCAGTATTGAGACTGACATGGTCACTGTCATCATGACCAGAGAGGGTATTATTTAAAGGGAAAGCAGACATGGCTTTGTTTTTTTCAGATCATGGTACTTACCATGGCCTGAAGTCAAATTTTATATATTTTTTATTGTCTACCTCTATTAGACTATGATAAGCTCTAGGAGGACAGGGGCTTTATCTTATTTGCCACTGTGCCTAGAACAGTGCTTGCTACTTGCAGGTGCTTGATTAATATTGATCGACTGAAAAAACTAGAACTGTATGTGGTTCCATTTAAAAGAATTAAGGATGGGAATATCTAGTGTGTTCAAAAAGATACACTAAGCTGGGCGTGGTGGTGCACACTTGTAATCTCAGTACTTGGGAGGCTGAGACAGGAGGATTGCAGGTCTGAGGACAGCCTCAGCAAGTAGTGAGATTCTCATCAACATAGCAAGACCTTGTTTCAAAATAAAACTAAAAATAGGGCTGGGGGTGTAGCTCAGAGGTAGAATGTCTCTGGGTTCAGTTAAAAGAAAGAGAAAAAGAAAGAAAGAAAGAAAGAAAGAAAGAAAGAAAGAAAGAAAGAAAGAAACCTAAAAAATAAAATAGGGCTGAGGATGTAGCTCAGAGGTAGAATGGCCCTGAATGCAATCCCCCAAACTGCAAAAATAAAAATAAAAATAAAAAATAAAAAAAGATGCCTTAAGGAGGAGGGCTGTAGCTCAGTGGTAGAGTACTTGCCTAGCTCACATGATTCCCTGAATTCAACCCCCACTACCATTAAAAAGAAAGCTGCAAGCCGGGCGTGGTGGCGCACGCTTGTAATCCCAGCATTCAGGAGGCTGAGACCGGAGGATCTGGGTTCGAGGCCAGCCTCAGCTACCTAGTGAGGCACTCTGCAACTTAGTGAGACTCGGTTTCAAAATAAAGAATAAAAAATAGGGCTGGGGATGTAGCTCAGAGGTAGAATGCCCCTGAGTTCAATCCCCAGTACTGCAAAAAAAAAAAAAAAAAAAAAAAAAGAAAGAAAAAAAAGAAAGCTGCATTAAAACTCTGCGCCTTCTGGCAAATGATCAATGATTAAATACTATCTTCCAATCTCATGTGGCTTGGTGACAGAGGTTTCTGCTTCACTCCTGGCTTCAGTCAGAATGTCTGAGAGATTCAGTCAAGATGACAACAAAGAATCGCATGATAGAAACACAATGAACACTTTGCAGCTTTAGATTAATTTTGCGATTCTTCTGGTGATTTCAGGGCAAGGCTTCGTTGTTGGATCCCGACCCTTTGAAAATAACAGAGGGCACGAAGCAGAAGGACTTGGATCAGCAAGGAACGGCCTTGATAACAGTCTTAGTTGCAGGAGAGAGGGCCATTCTAGGTGGCATGTCTGTCTGGCATTGCAATTCTGCTTAGTGAACAGAAATAAAACAACAACACAAAAATCCATGTGACTGTTCTAATATTATCCAATCTCCTTACCCTAGTCCCTCTCTTTTCAACTGGAGCCCTAGGTGGCTGAACTGGGGTTAGACCTTCCTGGTAGGAAGCTTGGACAGTTGATTTCCCCAGGGGATTGTACTTTAAACTAGGGAAACTTGGAGGAGGGGTGGTTAGTGGCGCACACCTATAATCCCAGCTACTTGGGAGGTTGAAGCAGAAGGATCATGAGTTTGAGACCAGCCTGCACAACTTAACAAGACTCTGTCTCAAAATGAAATAAATAGGACTGGGGATGTAGTTCAGTGGTAGAGCACTTGCCTAGCATTCGTGAGGCCCTGGGTTCTATCCCCAGCACCACCAGGAAAAAGACAAATGGGGAGATGGAGAAACACTACCCTTGAGAGGAACCAAAATCTGATCAAGAGAGCCTGAGTTTTCAGGCAAGCCCAGAAACCATGAGAACCAGACTACAGGAAAAAAAAAAAAAAAAAAAAAAAAAAAAAAAGGAGAGGGAGAAAATGGAAAAGACAATAGACAATGAATTAGGGGTGGTCCTGGGGATGCTATCATTGGGTACCACTGACTGGGTGGCTTACCCAATGGAAATTTATTGACTCACAGTTCTGGAGGCTGGAATCAAGGTGTCTGCAGGGGTTGGTTCTTTCTGAGGGCTGAGAGGCCAGGGCGTGGTGGCGCACACTTGTGAGTCCAGTACTTGGGAGGCTGAAGCAGGAAGATCATAGGTTCTAGGCAAGTCTCAGCAACTTAGTGAGACTCTCAGCAACTTAGTGAGAACTTGTTTCAAAAATAAAAAATAAGCTTGGCCTGGTAGTATACACCTGTAATCCCAGTACTTGGGAAGCTGAGACTGGAGGATCACAGGTTTGAGGACAGCTTCAGCAAGTAGTGAGACTCTCATTAACCTAACGAGACCCTGTTTCAAAATAAAAATAAATTAGGGCTGGGGGTGTAGTTTGGAGGTAGAATGCCCCTGGGTTTAATCCCTAGTGCCACACACAAAAAAAATAAAATAAAAAATAAAAAATAAGCCTGGCGTGGTAGACTCTCAAGCTCAGAACCAGCCTCAGCTACTTGGTGAGACTCTCAGCAACCTACTGAGTGCCTGTTTCAAAACAAAAAAAATAAAAAGGGCTGGGGGTGTAGCTCAGAAATAGAATGTCCCTGGGTTCAATCCTCAGTACCAAAAACAAACAAACCAGGGTCTCACTAAGTTGCTGAGAACCTTGCTAAATTGCTGCAGCTGTCCTCAGAACTTGCAATCCTCCTGTCTCAGCCTCCCAAGTACTGGGATTACAAGCAGGCATCACCATACCCAGCTGAGATGTTCCTTTTTTGTAAGGGTACCAGGCATACTAGATTAGTAGTCACCAAGTCACCATAACTGGCTTCATTTTAACTTGATCATTTGCAAGGACCCTATTTCCAAATAAGGGCACAATTACAGGATTTCAATGTTTTGGGGGAAGTCATAATTGAATGAGAGAGGAAGAGAGAGGGGAAGGAGGGGAAGAGAAAGAGAGAGAGGGAGAGAGAGGGAGAGAGAGGGAGAGAGAGGGAGAGAGAGGGAGAGAGAGAGAGAGAGAGAGAGAGAGAGAGAGAGAGAGA
>PVLC010036110.1:0-15969 GCA_004027655.1 Graphiurus murinus
CCCAGCCCTATTTTTTATTCTTTATTTTGAAACCGGGTCTCACTAAGTTGCAGAGGGCCTCACTAAGTAGTTGAGGCTGGCCACGATCCGGTCTCAGCTCCCAAGTACTGGGATTACAATTGTACGCCACCATGCCTGGCTTTCTAATTTATTTATTTATTTATTTTTTTTTTTTTTTTTTTTTTTGCAGTACTGGGGACTGAACTCAGGGGCATTCTACCTCCGAGCTATACCCCCAGCCCTATTTTTTATTCTTTATTTTGAAACCGAGTCTCACTAAGTTGCAGAGTGCCTCACTAGGTAGCTGAGGCTGGCCGCGAACCCGGATCCTCAGGTCTCAGCCTCCCGAATGCTGGGATTACAAGCGTGCGCCACCACGCCCGGCTTCTAATTTATTTTTAAAAGAGCAAATTATTCTGGGTTCACTACCTAGCACAAAAAAAAAGAAAAAGAAAGAAAGAGAGAGGAAGAAAGGAAGAGAGAGAAAAGGAAAGGAAAGGATTTACAAATGAACACTTTATCTTTTACTAATAAATAGTTTTCATCGCCCCCGGTGATCGGCCCCCACTTGCCAGACTGTCAATGTGCTTGAGAAAATGTCTTTCAAAACTGGTTTTAGTTTAAAATATTATGTGCAGAGGCCACTGCTGGGGGATTTGTCCTCTGGAGACTGTTTTCCTCTTTGCTTCTGACCTAACAATACCCGCTTTCTCTCCCACCACACAGACTGTCGGGCGGGAACTGCTGCTCCATCTCATTGACTACCTCGTAACCAACCACGGGAAGAACCCTGAAATCACAAATCTAATCAATAGTACCCGGATACACATCATGCCTTCAATGAACCCAGATGGATTCGAATCTGTCAAAAAGCCTGACTGCTTTTACAGTACTGGAAGGTAAAGATGGACTGGTCTAACTTTAAAACAAGACTGGTACACTCCTGTGATCTCAGTACTAGGGATTCTGAGAAGGGAGCATCTCATGTTTGAGGCCAGCCTCAGCAACTTGGTGAGACCTTGTTTCAAATTAAAAAATAAAATAGGAATAGAGGTGTAGCTCAGAGGTAGAACACCCCTGGGTTCAATCCCCAGTACCAAAACAAAACAAAAAAACAAGGCACAAGACAAAGGCTCCTCCAGGTACCTACTGGCCTGACAAGAGGAACTAGGAAACAAGGAAGCACCTTGGAACCTGAGTCCGGCCACTGAGCCAGCTCTGCAGCCCTGCCCACGCCCGAGGATGCACGCTGCACTCTCCGGCCCCCCTCTCTGCCCACCGCCGCCGCTCTGCCTGCTCCAGCCTCTGACCCGTCTTCATCTCCGGGAACTGCCAGGTGCTTGCTAAGCTCGGGAATTTTGTGCCTCCATTTCCCACTCTTTGTCCTTACTGCTGCTCAATTAGCACTTCCTCCAAGTCTCCTTCCCTGACCATGTATCATAGGTTAGGTCCCCTCCTGTACCTCAGGTGGTACCACCTGACATTGTATCTTCATAGCACCATTTTTTTTTTTTTTTTTTTTGCCATACTGGGGATTGAACTCAGGGGCATTCTACCTCCGAGCTCTACCCCCAGCCCTATTTTTTATTCTTTATTTTGAAACAGGGTCTCACTAAGCTGCAAAGGGCCTCACTAAGTAGGTGAGGCTGGCTTCGAACCTGTGATCCTCCCGTCTCAGCCTCCCAAGTACTGGTGTGCACCACCACGCCCGGCTCCCCCAGTCTTATTTTATTTTTATTTTGAAACAGGGTCTTGCTAAGTTGCTGAGTATCTCGCCAAGTTGCTGAAGATGGCTGTGAACCTGCAATTCTCCTGTCTCAGCCTCCCAAGTACTGGGATGACAAGCATGCACCACCATGCCTGTCTTTTTTTTTTTTTTTTTTTTTTTTTTTTTTTTTTTTTTTTTTTTTTTTTTTTTTTTTTTTTTTTTTTTTATATATAGGGTCTTGCAAAGTTGCTGAGGGTCTCACCAAGTTGCTAAAGCTGGTCGTAAACCTGCGATCCTCCTGTCTCAACCTCCCCCGTACTGGGATTACAGATGTGTACCACCAAGCCCAGCAATAAAAATAACTTTTTTTTTTTTTTTTTTTTTTTTGCGGTACTGGGGTTTGAAAACCCAGGGGCATTCTACCTCCGAGCTCTACCCCCAGCCCTATTTTTTCTTCTTTATTTTGAAACAGGGTCTCACTAAGTTGTGGAGGGCCTCACTAGGTAGCTGAGGCTGGCCGAGAACCCGGATCCTCCGGTCTCAGCCTCCCAAATGCTGGGATTACAAGTGTGCACCACCACGACCTGCTTCATAGCACCATTTTTGATGTCTAATTCCCGATGTCTCTCCTCACTGAACTGCAAGCCACCTGACGGCAAGAATCCTGCCTGGTGTGCTCATCGTGGTAGCTCCCCACTGCCTAGCACAGCAGCCAGGCCCTTGATAATTCCCAGCTGACGTATCAAGCCAGTGGTCTCAAAACTAACTACAAACAGGAGTGGGTCTAGCTGGGCGTAGTAGCGCACACCTGTATCCCAGTACTTGAGAAGCTGCCAAAGGAGGATCACAGGTTTGAGACCAGCCTCAGCAACCTAGCAAGACCCTTTTGTTTTGTTTTAAAACAAAAGATAAAAAGGGCTGGGATGTATCTTGGAAGTAGAATACCCCTGGGCTCAATCCCTAGTGTAAAAAAAGAAAAAAAAAAAAAAAAGAAGAAGAAGAAGAGTGGATTCTGGGTTCCAAACAGTTTTCTTTTCTTTTTTTTTTTTTTTTCTTTCTTTTTGAGATTGAACCCAAGGGCATTCCACCTCTGAGCTACACTCCTCGCCCTATTGTGTGTGTGTGTGTGTGTGTGAACTCAGGGGCATTCTACCTCCAAGCTATACCCCCAGCCCTATTTTTTATTCTTTATTTTGAAACCGGGTCTCACTAAGTTGCGGAGTACCTCACTAGGTAGCTGAGGCTGGCCTTGAACCCAGATCCTCTGGTCTCAGCCTCCCGAATGCTGAGATTACAAGCCTGTGCCACCATGCCCAGCTTCTATTTTTTATTCTTTATTTTCAAACAGGGTCTCACTAAGTTGCAGAGGGCCTCACTAAGTAGCTGGGGCTGGTTGTGAACCCGAGATCTTCCTGTCTCAGCCTCCCAAGTACTGGGATTATAAATGTATGCCACCTCTAAACAGTTTATTTCATTTCATGCTGCTTCAGAAGTTTAGAATTTTTAAAATGCTTCATATACATTTGTACTTCTGCAATTTATAAATTTCTTTCCTTTACCAAAAATAAAATCTCACAACTGGATTCCCTCCCATTTTAGGTTTTTGTAGCATCTTTAAATGTGACAACTCCACTTTTCAGACATTCATTTGTATAAACTGGGCGTGGTGGCACATGTTTGTAATCCCAGTACTTGGGAGGCTGAGACAGGAGGATCACAGGTTCAAAGCCAGCCTCAACAACTTAGTGAGGCTGTCAGTAACTTAGTGAGACCCTGTTTCCAAATAATTAATAAAAAGGGTTGGGAATATAGCTCAGAGGTAGAATGTCCCTAAGTTCAATCCCTAGTAACCATAAAAAACAAAAACAAACAAAAAAAGAAATTCATTTGTATAGTTTGTTCACTGTTGTTTTTGCTATAAGTTGCTATAGAAGGAATCATCCCAAAATTTGGTGACTTACAACAATAGCCTTTTTTTGTGTGTGAGACTGGGAATGAAATCCAGGAGCAGTCTACCTCTGAGCTACACCCCCAACCCTATTTATTTATTTATTTATTTATTTATTTATTTATTTATTTATTTTTACAGTACTGGAATTGAACCCAAGGGCATTCTACCTTAGGTCTACACCCCCAGCCCTAATTTTTATTCTTTATTTTGAAACAAGGTCTCACTTCACTAAGGTGCAGAGGGCCTCACTAAGTAGCTGAGGCTGGCTTTGAACCTGTGATCCTCCTGTCTCAGCCTCCCAAGTACTGGGATTACAAGCGTGCATCACCACACCCAGTTCCTATTCATTTTTTATTTGGAAATAGGGTCTCACTAAGTCGTGGAGGGCCTCACTAAGTTGCTGAGGCTGGCCTCAAACCTGCGATCCTCCTGTCTCCGCCTCTCAAGTGCTGGGATCACAGGTGTACACCACCAGGCCTGGCTAAAGAGCCTTTGATTATACTCTTGGTTCTGTAAGTCAGGAGTTGGAGCAGGGCAGGCACAGCCAGCCTCTGTGCCTCATCTGGAACCTCAGCCCAGATCTGTCGGACATAGCCAGCCTGGGGCCATGTGTCTGGAATCTCATCCTGGCTGTCACCCAGGCTCTTTATTTCTCCATTTGGACTTTCCATGTGGCTACCATTGGGGTCTCAGGGGAGCCTTACAAGAGCTAACGTCCCAGGATGCAAACACTTCCCAAGCCTCTGCTTGTGTCACAGTAACTATTGTCCCACTGGTGAGAGCAGGTCACACAGGAGGGGACCACATAGAGTGTGAGTACCAGGTGTGGCTCATTGGAGGCCACCAACATAACGATCCACCATACGCACATTCACATTTGGGGAAACACCTGAACCTAAGCCAGGGTCTGGGTGCTGCAAGAAATGACTCCCTCACACACCATTAATGAACCCTAAAAAAAATTCTTTCTTTTAAAGGGAAAATTATAACCATTATGACCTGAATAGAAATTTCCCTGATGCTTTTGAATACAATAATGTAACGAGGCAGCCTGAAACTCTGGCCGTCATGAAGTGGCTGAAAACTGAGACATTTGTGCTTTCTGCAAACCTCCACGGTGGAGCCCTAGTGGCCAGTTACCCATTTGATAATGGCGTTCAAGGTAAGTAAACGTGGGTCTCACTCTGGCTTTCCAAGTGCAGACCACAGCTGCAAACGCTGCGCCTCTGAGGGAGGATGAGCTCTCCTCTCTGCCTTTACTTCTCAGACAGGGCGCAGAGCTTCAACTTCCCAATCCCTAAAATATCCTTCCTGTAATTCTTTGTGTGTGTTGGGAGGTGTGGTACTGGGGATCGAACCCAGGAGTAGTCTACCTCCGAGCTACACCTCTGGCTCTTTTGATTTTTGTTTTGAAACAGGGTCCCACTAGGTTACTGAGAATCTCCCTGTGTTCCTGGGACTGTCCTCAAGCCTGTGGTCCTCCTGTCTCAACCTCCTAAGTACTAGGATTCCAAGCATGTGACACCATGCCCCAGCTCCTTTCTGTAATTCTTAAATGGCAATGGGCAGTGTGACTGAAAGACAGCCCATAATTTGATATTCATCAGTGAAGTAATAAAATCAGATTTAAAGTATCTCACAAGAGGCAAGATGGCTAAAAGGAAATAAATCTAGAGAAACTTGCCTTTCTTTGCTAATCATGTGAGTGGTAACTGCTGGCTCCTTTCAAAACTCTGGGATGAGGTGTGTACGAGGACTTAAAACACTACAGTGGCTTTCATCAACCCCTGTGATACCTCAGGTAAGTTTACTGACCTTCAGAAATTAGCAAGAATGACTCAAAAGATATTTAATTTTAGTAAATAAGAGGACATTTAATTTTTAAGTGGATTTGGGAGGAGTTTGGATATGTATTTGACTTATTTTGTGAGATACCATCTTTCCTATGTTCATTAAAAATAATAATAAAAGAAAAGCCAGGTAGGGTGGCTATAATCCCAGCACTTGGGAGGCTGAGACAGGAGGGCCACAGGTATGAGGCCAGCCTCAGCAAATTAATGAGGCCCTCAGCACTCTCTCCAACCTCTGGAAGTCTTATTTCAAAAAAAATATATATATATATTATATATTTTTATATTATATATTTTAAATATATAAATATATATATATTATATATATATAATATATATATATTTAACTCAGGATGTAGTTCAGAGATGGAATGTCCCTGAGTTCAATCTCCAGTGCCAAAGAGAGAGCAGAGAAAGAGGAAAGAGAGAAAAGTAGTGAAAGAGTGGAGGAAGCCTTCATAGAAGTGATAGATCTCCCTTTAGGGAAATGAGAACATTTGTGCACGATGTGATTATAATTTGCTAGTATTCTGTGGTATATTTCCTCCTATCAGAAGTCACTTGAAAGGCCTTTGTTTGTCTTTCCAATACAGCAACTGGAACACTTCTCTCCCGAAGCCTGACCCCTGACGACGACGTCTTTCAACATCTTGCACATACCTACGCTTCGAGAAATCCCAACATGACCAAAGGAGATCAGTGTAAAAATAAAATGGACTTTCCTAATGGAGTGACCAATGGCTACTCTTGGTATCCACTCCAAGGTGAGATTCTCTTCATTTCTTCCATTCTCCTTCTCACCTGCACCCTTGGGGGCCCTGTCGCAGTCCACATTCTCACTGCTACAATCCAAAACAACTCACTTCGCAACTCAGAGGAAGGAAGATTTATTTGCTCACAGTTTTTGGAGATTTGGAGGGGGTTCAGTCCCTATGAAGTGGGATCTGTGGAGCTCAGGGGAACAGCAGCGGAAAGCAGAGAAAGGGAAAGAGCAAGGCTCTGCTTTCTCATTACAGAGGCTGGAAGCAGAGAACAAACGAGCACTGGAATTCAAAGACAGCAGCACAATCCCTAAAGCCACACCCCAGGGACCTGCCTTCTCCAGTCACACCCCACTGGCCTAGATTACCACCCAGTAAATCCACTATCATGGATTTATCTACTGACGAGATTACACCCTCATGACTTAATTATATCAGTTCTGAATATTAATGCATGAGCTCTTCAGAGCACATTCTCTATCTCAGCATGACAAGCTAGCTGCTTCCCATTGACATAACAGTTGTCAAAAGACATGTCCGTCAGCTAGCATGACAGGAGCAGTGGAAGGAAGTGGCTGATGGTCTGAGAGATGTTCAGGTCTGTTCCTCGCTGCCAGTAGCCTCCTTCATCCACTTAGACTTTTATTCAGTAAGTATCTGCAGACTGTGAGCCAGGAACTGTGCCACCAAAGACAAACAAGACCAGACCTTACTCTCTGGTTTAATACAAATAAATAATTGATTGTGCAATTAGAGTAGGAATAGAGATGTAGAAAAGATACAGTGCAAAAAAAAAAAAAGAAAGAAAGAAAAAAGATACAGTGCGCCATCGTAGTGTAAAGCCAAAAAACAGCCTGGAGTTGAGAAGAGCCTGGAGAAGCATAATGTTCGCATCCACCTAACTGGGACGGCTGCTTAGTTCCAGCTGATTATCACCACATGGCAGGGGGAACCAATCTTGCCAGACCCCCAGTTTATAAAGGAAGCTCAATATCATGAATAACTGTCATGGTTTTATTTTATTTTTTATTTTTTGGTGCAGGGGACTAAACCCAGGGGTATTCTACTGCTGAGCTATACCCCCAGCCCAATTTTACTTTTTATTTTGAAACAGGGTCTCGCTAGGTTGATGAGAGTCTCACTATTTGCTGAGGCTATCCTCCAACCTGCAATTCTTCTGTCTCAGCCTCCCAAGTACTGGGATTACAGGCATGCACCACCATGCCTGGCTGGGCATGATTTTAAAGCTACTTTACAGGACTCAAGAAAAGGGTTCTTCAAGCAGGACAGGGCAGATGGGATCCTCCAGTTTTCCACCCTTGGAATAGGATGGCCAGCAAAGAAAGGGATGATATTACCATATATGGAATATAGGAGGGAAGATACTCTTATGGGAAGGAATAAGGTAAACAGAAGCCCAAGGGTGCCTGAGAACCCCTACTAGTCTGGAAACTGAAATACACTAGGAGGAATAAAAGGTAGACTGAAAGCACTCCCTTCCAGCCTGGTCACCCCAACCCCAGGAAGGTTCACTGCGTTTCTGGATGCAGGCCACCTTCAAAGGCTCCTCCCCCCATTGTCACAGGCTGTCAAGAGATCTTGCACAAGCTGGTACTTTTGTAACTGGGTGGCTTGCAGCCAGTTTTCCAGACAATGTAAATAAGCAGAGATCACGATTGAGGCGTGCAAGCAGCGGGTGCAGCTAGACACCAGGACACGCCAGACTTCTCCCTGCTGTCCAAGACAAGCCCCCACACAACCTCGGGGCTCAGGCGTAGTCCTGTTCTTCCCTCTTCACAGCTAGGAAAGGTCCCTTCCTGCCCAGTGACAGAGATGTCTTTCGTGTTCACTGTAATTTTTTTTTTTTTTTTTTGAGGTACTGGGGATTGAACTTAGGGGCATTCTACTTCAGAGCTATACCCCCAGCCCTATTTTTTATTCTTTATTTTGAAACAGGGTCTCACTAAGTTGCAGAGGACCTCACTAGGTAGCTGAGGCTGGTTGCGAACCCGGATCCTCCGGTCTCAGCCTCCCGAATGCTGGGATTACAAACATGCGCCACCACACCCGGCACTGTCTGTAATTTTTAAGACAAATTCACATGCAGAGGAAATTAGCTAAGAACTCACAATTGCTGTTGGAAATTGTTCCCTAGAGTGTATGTGTGAGCTGTGTATCCTTCTCAGAAAAAAAGCAGGCAGAGCCAGCTGCCCTGAGGAGTTTGAAGCAAAGCTCCCTGGCCCCCCTGCAGGTTTTGTTTGCCAGGCCTGAATGGCTTTATCCAGAACTGTGCCACTCTCCAGTACTTTGTTCCTTATTGCACACCTGTTTTACCTTCATTTTGATTTTGGTACTGGGGATTGAACCCAGAGGCATTCTAGTTTCAAGAAACACCCCAACCCTTTTTATTTTTTAGTTTGAAACAGTCAAATTGCTGAGGCTGGCCTCAAACCTGCAATCCTTCTGTCTCAGCCTCCCAAATACTGGGATTGCAGGTGGGTGCCACCACACCTGGCTCTGTTTGCCTTTTACACTCTTTCTACCTCAGATGTATCCACACAGCCAAGGGCTTAGTTTTGTTTTCTCTCTTTTTCTTTTCTTTTGTATGTGTGTGGGTGGGGGTGGGGGACAAGGGGAGTGAGTTCAGAAATATAAAATAAGGTAAGTGAAGGAAATAGAAAGGACAGATGTTTTTCTTAACTTGAATCTGGGCCTTAATTTGTGTGTGTGTGTGTGTGTGTGTGTGTGTGTGGTGTACTGGGGATTGAACCCATTCTATCTCTAAGCTACACCCCCAGGCCTATTTTTTATTCTTTATTTTGAAACAGGGTCTCTCTAAGTTGCAGAGAGCCTCACTAAGTATCTGAGGCTGGCCGCAAACTTGGATCCTCTGGTCTCAGCATCCTAAGTACTGGGATTACAAGCATGTGCCACCATGCCCAGCTTGGGCCTTAATATTTTGATATAATATTTTGATCATTTTCTTGAAGTTAAACTTTTTTTCCTACTTTAGTACTTCCAAAATATCCTGATGGAATATATATTTTCTTGGACAGATATCAAGTGTAGCAAATTAAAATCTGCTTCCTTTAAAGTTTCTGTATTTCATCAAGTCCAAGATGCCATTGATTATAAAACATAATTTACCACCAGGAAAGAAAAAAACTGTTTTCAGTTAAAGGCATATTGTTTTTCAGGCATAAAATTTAAGATAGCCCAGCGCGGTGGCGCACGCCTGTAATACTTGTACTTGGGAGGCTGAGCCAGGAGGTTTGCAAGTTCGAAGCCAATGCATGATGATTTAGTAAGACCCTGTTTTTAAATGAAAAATAAAAAGGGCTGGGGGTGTAGCTCAGAGAGAGAAGGTCTCTGGGTTCAGTCCCTAGGACCTTACCCCCAGAAAAAATACAATATGAGATTATTTATTATAACCCTTTGAAAATAGGGTTTCTAGAGGTAAGAAATGGAAAACAAGAGTAGTGGCAACCCCAGAAGCACCTTGGCATAATAGGTAAGAGCTCAGGAGCTCAGGCAAGATGGCCAGCACCCTAGTGTCTGCCACATTCCCTCCCCCGTAAAAAGAGGTAATAATTCCTGTGAGGAGTAAATGAATCGATATAAAGCACTTTGAACAGTACCTAGCAATGGAGAACACTAAGTAAATGCTGACAAATACTATTCCTGTAAAACCCTTGTGCTTAGCTTTATATAATTGAGCTTATCAATGGTTTATAGAAATATTCAAAATCCTATTCTAGCCTATATCCATTTAAAATGTAATTTAAGAAAGTAGTGTAATATAAAGAATCCTTTTGTATGTAAGGCTTAAAAAAATAAAAAAGGACCCTCCCCTGAGCCCTTACTCAATTTCGATGCACGCCTGGACTCTGGTCGGCTCTGATCTGGCTACCCACATGGGAGTATTTAGCGTTGCCTGGTCATGCCTGGGTAATAAAATGTCAGTCCCTGATTTTACATGCTAATATGTCAAATTCAGCTTTTCCTGTTTACATGTGCTTTCCTTGCAACTGTCTCTTCCAGTTGCCCCCAAAGAATGTGATATTTGGCTCCATTCCAACTTTAGACCTTAACAAAAATTAAATATGCTTGTTTTTAGGTGGAATGCAAGATTACAACTACGTCTGGGCCCAATGTTTTGAAATCACACTGGAGCTGTCGTGCTGTAAATATCCTCGTGAGGAAAAGCTTCCATACTTTTGGAATGATAACAAAGCCTCGTTGATTGAATATATAAAACAGGTGCACCTAGGTTTGTAAGACTTTCTTATTATTCCTTATTAACACAAATTATTGCATCTGGTAGGATCTTTGGTTGAACATATGCAAGCCTTTATTTATGTGTCCCAGGTACAAACTCATTTTCAGTACCAGAACTAATGGTTAGGAATTCTCTCTATATGAATATCTGCAGTGTATGAGAAATGTAATGATGTTCTTCCATTCATAAAAGAGACAGCACAATGCATGTTAATTTGGGGGCATGAAAATCCATAGCACCTGTAATTATACATGTTGAATGACCTGAAAATCTGGCAAAAAAAAAAAAAAAAAAGATTAGGAAAACAGGCTGTTACTCTTTTATATCATTTCCCAGTTAGAAAAAAAGCCAAGTTCGGTTATCCCTTATCACACAGTATCTTTTTATTTTATTTTATTTTATTTTATTTATTTTATTTTATTTATTGGAGGTACTGGGGATGGAACCCAGGGGCATTCTACCTCTGAGCTACACCCCCAGTCCTATTTTTTTATTCTTTATTTTGAAACAGGGTCTCACTAAGTTGCAGAGAGCCTCACTAAGCAGCTGAGGCTGGCCACGAACCTGGATCCTCCAGTCTTAGCTTCCCAGGTATTAGGATTATAAACGTGTGCCACCATGCCCGGTTTGCCTACCCACACAGTATCACTAAGAGAAAGTTGGACATTTTGCACCTTTTCCAGAATTGGGGTAGTGCTGTAGCACCCTTAGCTTTAACCCCCACCTCCGCACCTCTACCAAGTGACCTGGCACTAGCAATGTCCCTAGCCTTGTTTTCTGAAGGTCTAACCAATCTGCATCACAGATGAACAAAGTAATATGGCAAAAGAGTAGTCTCTCTCAAACATATGTAGCATGCTCACCAGGAGGCTTAAGACAGATTGGCAAGCCCCATCCTGCAGTGTCTGCTTTAGTGGGGCTTGAATTGTTACCATCTTCCCAGATGAAGCTGCTGGCTGCTGGTCCAGGGACCACAGTTGGGAAGCCATTGCACTAGAGAAACACTACTTGTGATGATGCACTCACATGCCGGAGTCTATTAACCAGTCAGTATCTCTTTGGGCAGGTGTGGAACTCTTCTGTATTGCCAGCATTAAAGTTATCTTTCTCCATTAGGAATGGCCTGGTGGAAGAAACATATTAGGAATTGTCATAAAGATATGCTACCACATTGACCCAAAGTGGAGGGTGTGTGTGTGTGTGTGTGTGTGTGTGTGTGTGTGTGTGTGTGTGTGTGTGTAGAGGTTGCCACATGGGCCTCCTGGATTTCCTGCATGCTTCACACTTTCTCCATGCTAAGAGTAGATGGGGAGGGATGAGGGAAGAGAGAACAAGGATATTAGGACCCTCCCTTGGCTGCACATCCCTAAAACGGATACCCTATGCCCTTTCTTACCCATGTCCCCAACCTGAGCAGAAGCACACAGATTATTGGTGAACTCACAGGGCTGTGTCTAACCATGGAGTGGTCCATGGACTAGGTTGATTTCCTAGGTTAGGGATGTTACAAAATATCACCTCCCCCCCACACACACACACACACCAGCATCTTAACAAAGGCTATGAGCCTATTAGTGGATCTTTCTTCTTTATTATGTCATCAGATTTGTCTGGCTTAGGATTCTACCATCTCATTCTCTACTAGCTACAAGGCATGCATGCATGCATGGATTTAGCCTTCTTGCAGTGCCACCATATTGATCCTTTGGTGAGTTACTACATATTCATTTCTGAAATTCATCCTTCATCAGCATTGACATGGGAGCACACCTGAATACGAAATATGCTCCTTGTAAGTGTATTGCTAGTTTCAGAATTTCAATCTAGCCATAAGGATTATTCACCAAGCACTGAATTAAGGTGGGTTTCCAAGTGTCATGTTGATGGAATACTGCCAGTGAATCAGCTTTTGTAAACTGACAGAAGACAGACTGCAGCATAGCCATTGTTACTGTTAATTTGAAGGGCTCACAAGTCCATTTACACCAGGCTGTATGAAGAGTATTTATCTGCATGTCGCTGTAATCAGATGTGAACCACTCTCTTAAAATACATATTACATTAGTATGTCAAACCTGCCCCCTTGTGGTTAAAGACAGAGGCTTTTTTTTTTTTAGTTTAATAATGAAACCATACTTTAAATACTATTAGTATGATTATCATTACTTAATAGAAAGTTTCTCTCTCATTGGTGCCCAATAAGTAGCTAAAGAATATTTGTATTTGTAGATGATGGGAGAAAACACCCCTCTATTGGTTTTACACTGGTTTAAGGGAATTCTTGGTATTTGTCAAGCTGTGTTGCCTTTACAGATTGTTTCTCCATGTGCTAGGCTGCTTCTGAGTCTCTTGAAATTTTGACCCATCTCTGGAAGTCTCTGGCCTGCCTTGCGTGAGAAAGGAAGGCCTTCTGACCCCCATCCTACCCTGCACTAGGGATGGAACCCAGGGCCTCGTGCATGCTAAAGGGCCTCATGTTTTAATGAAAGGGCCTAGCCAAGAGGGCAGGAGTCTGGTAGATCATCTGGCCCGTTTGAAACCTTGAGCAAGCACTTCCCTGAACCTCAGCTTAGTCAACTGAGAGTAGCACGGGCCCTGCCTCACACCAGCCTGTTCTAAGGCTCCAACAGGACTCACTGTGGACTCCAGTCTAAGTTCAGGTCTTGTGGTCACACTCAGAGGATTTACTAGGTGTGGGTTGGGATAAGGGTGTCCGCAGACATTAAGACCAAGGCAGCAAAGGAGGGCCTCTGAGTTCCAAGCATGAAATGCCCTGCCTGTCCCCCTCTCTGGGGAGAAGCAAAGATGAGTAAGATGGTGTCTCCTGCCTGCTCTCTCTGTCTCCCCCGGACTCTTCAAGGCAGACTTGAACCATGAGGTTTGGGGAATGACACACAGCACCCAGATACCTAAGTAAACTGGGTCCCAGAATCTGGCAGGTGCTGAGTTCCAAAGCCTGTGAACTGCACCAGATCTCTCACCATATCCCAAACAGGTGATAACTGTGATCATTAGGTGGGGACATGGCGTGAGCAAGCAGTCTCCCACGTACTGTTCCAGCTCTCACTCTGAAGCATGGCCTACGTGCTTACCCAGCGAGGACTTGCTGTTCATGAAGCTAATATACTTCCAAGGGAAAGAGAGCTTAATCCTTCTCCTTGCATCTCCAGATGTGGCCACAGAATGGAAGTCTCGGGTTTTATGTCTCTCCTTGTTTATTATCTGAGCTCTTTTCAAAATGTATTTTTTTTTTGTGCCCCTAATACTGTAGCTCTCTGTATATCTTTGGATCTATTGATCCTTTTTCAATGTTTCAACTTTAGCATACTGAATAGCAAGAATATAAATGGGACTTCTTTTTTAAAAAATGCAAAAGAGCAAATTATATGAAATTAAAGGTTTACATAGTTGGCCTGTATTGTGAAAAGGAAGTATGGAATTTAATAATTCATTTTCTGGGAGAAAAAAGTGGAGAGTTAAGAACTAGGAAAGAAAAAGGCATCTTGGGTCAGAAATTTGCTTAATGATCAAGATAAAGATTTTGTTACTAAATGTTGAAACCTTCATTTTTCATTTTAACCTTTACTGGAGGTAAGATGACATGTGCCTCTTATTTTTTCTGCCCTAATAAATAATAGAATGTGACTGTTCTAGGATAGTTCGAGGTCATCTTATCATTGTGGCTTCTCATTTATGTCATTGGGCTTAAGTGGCTTCACCTTAAGATAGCATGGTTTGTTGCTGGCATGAACAAACTAGAATGTGAAATTTAGGTTTTAAAAATAGAAGAGGTGCTGGGATGTAGCTTGTGGTAGAGTGCTTGCCTGGGATGTGCAAGGCACTGTGTTCAATCCTGAGCACCATCAAAAAAAAAAAATTATACTCCTGAAACTTCAGAATGCAGGGGTATGGTATTTGAAGTTTCTTTTAATCACCCAAAGCCTTACTCTTCTCACCTGTCAAATGTGGTTGGTGTTTTTGTTTTGCATTGCTCAGAATCGAACCCAGAGCTTATGCGTGCTAGACAAGCACTCTATCACTAAGCTGCACAGAAGCCTTGTACAATTGTGCTAACATTATCTACCTTATAGAGCTGATGTGAGGATTAATGAGAAAATGCACATTAAGCATTCAGCAGACAGACTGGAATACACTAAGTGCTCAATAAGTGTTGGCTACAGTTATTAGTAAAAGACCTCATCAGTCAATTCCATGCTTCAAGCTCATGTTTATAATTTTGCTATCTACACAGTTTGCCTGACCATAAAACAAAACTGTGGAGCCCTATGCAGATAGGACTAGATAAACATCTGGTAAATTAGTATGTTGGCATTGGTTTTGTTTAGGATTTTATGAAACCCATCAATATTGCAGTATAGTTTGGTGACTGAATAAACAATTTGGAAATGACAGGAATGGACTCGTTTTGATAACATATGCTATAAATGGAATAGTCAACAAACAACAAATTTAGACTAGAAGACAGATTAATAGCTTGACTAATTTATAATCATCAAAATATCTTCCCTTCTTTAATACTGTAATAACTCAAAACAGCTAATAAGCATTGAGCATATTTTTCTTAAATAGTTATAGAAAATTTTTTTCATATGCCATAAAATGTGGTATTTACATTCAAGTTTCTTTTTGTCTCACAGGTATAAAGGGCCAAGTGTTTGATGAGAATAGAAATCCATTACCCAATGTAATTGTGGAAGTTCAAGACAGAAAACATATCTGCCCGTTTAGAACCAACAAATTTGGAGAGTATTACCTACTTCTTTTGCCTGGGTCCTATGTAATAAATGTAAGTATGCAATCCTACCTGTTATTAAAATATTATAGAACTCATAATACTCACCCAGGAGGAATCTAAAATGAGTTTGAAAAATCTAGAAGTAAATACATCTGGGAAACCAAGCATTTGGGTATATGCCTATAATACTTGGGGAGACTGAGACAGGAGGATCACAGGTTCAAGGCCAGCCTTGCAACCTGACAAGACCCTCAGCAACTTAGTGAAATCCTGTTTCAAAATAGATAAAATAAGCCAGGCGTGGTGGCTCATGCTTGTAATCCCAGCATTTGGGAAGCTGAGACTGGAGGATCTGGGTTCTCGGCCAGCCTCAGCTACCTAGTGAGGTATTCTGCAACTTAGTGAGACCCTGTTTCAAAATAGACAATAAAAAAATAGGTCTGGGGAGCCGGGCGTGGTGGCGCACGCTTGTAATCCCAGCATTCGGGAGGCTGAGACCGGAGGATCCGGGTTCGTGGCCAGCCTCAGCTACCTAGTGAGGCACTCCGCAACTTAGCGAGACCCGGTTTCAAAATAAAGAATAAAAAATAGGGCTGGGGGTATAGCTCAGAGGTAGAACGCCCCTGAGTTCAATCCCCAGTACCGGAAAAAAAAAAAAAAAAAA
>PVLC010036111.1:0-15963 GCA_004027655.1 Graphiurus murinus
TTCTGGCCTTTGGTATTTTTATACTCGTTCCAGATTTAGTGTTTGTTCATGTTGGGAGTTAGCTGAATTAATTTGGGTTGATTGCTGCTTTAGTTTTGCCTAGACTTCAGGCTGATACTTTTAACCACAATGACTCAGTTTCTTCAACTCAAACTGCAGGTCATATTCACCTTACAAAGAGAGAAGAGAAAAAAGCAAATAGGACTGATTCCATTTAATGCTCCAGAGCAGGTATTGTGCAGTCCCTGAGTCACTGAGCTGCTTAGCAGCTCTGGTACTTTGGGGGAAATTTGCTTTACTCCTATGGTTAAGTAACTGAGAAAGTTTCTACATCTGTAAAATGGGTATCATTTTCCAGTTGCTGGAAAGATTAGGTAAGATTAAGCATTTGGCATGTAATAGGGGCTCAAAATGTTAGTCTCATTCCTTTTCTTCCTTCTTGTTTTGGAGAGGTTGCCTGGTATAACTCGGAGGCTCTCAAGGGGGTTGCAGATTAGCCTCACCTGCAGAGCTTTTAAAAGAAAGGCAACCCTGGCTCCACTCCCCCAGAGAGTCTGATTTAACTAGTCTGGGAAGGTCCAGGCATTGGTTAGTTATTGTGCTCTTATTATGTCGTTAATGGTCTCCAGATGTTTCTAGTGAGGCTAAGACAGAGGGCTGCTGGTCTAGCCAAGAGAACGGGGTCTAGCACTCACCAGCGGCTCGACAAGCTTTTCTGAGCCTCATTTCCTCATCTATGACAATTCAAGTGAGTCTGTTTTAAGAATTCCATTAATCAATGTTTATAAAAATTGCTGAATATACTTGTCTGACTCATCCTTAATATCTTGTTCCAGGATGTGAAAGAGGAAGTGCGGCAGGGGAGAAATCAGCTCTCATAAATTCTACCAGGAAAGGATGATTGTAAGAGTTGTCCCAGGACCCCAGGAGTGACAACATTTTGAACTTGAGTTTCCATGTCCTGTGTAGTCTGATAGGGCTGCCTCTTCCCACATCTGTCTTGTAGCCACATTAGCTGAGATAGAGCAATCGATGTGGCCAGGGTTAGTCGAGGAGCTGCTAGAAAGCCACGCCAAAGCCCTCCCACTCCTATGCAGGTAACCAGGTGCTCAATACCCTCGCCTCCCTCTCATTGATTTTTCCCAGTAGTTAAGCTGAAAGCAATCAATAAAAGAATGATCTGCAGATAGGCAATATGCACAACATCATTTCAGGAGGAGTATGATTTTTTGGCTTTAATGGCCTCTGGAGGTAACTTGTTTCCCAAAGGTGATAGGAAATCATTAGGCCAGATTCCCCTCCATCTCTCTTCTCTGCATGTCTCTCTGTCTCTCTCTCTCTCATTGGGAATAGAACCCAGGGGCATTTACCTCTAAGATACACCCCCCATCTCTTTGTTTTGAAACAGGGGCTTGCTAGGTTTCTGAGTGTCTCACCAACTTGCTGAGGCTGTCCTCAAACCTGTGATCCTCCTTCTCAGTCTCCCAAGTACTGAAATTACAGGTGTATGCCACCACACCTAGCTGCAGTTCTCTTTAATAGAGTTCTTACTTGAGTATAATCAGAATTCAAGGCAGGAAAAGCAAAAAGCAAGTTGCAAAGGAAACTAAAAAGGCAGAATATTTAAATTTCCAAACAAAATGGAGTAAAATTAAACCAAGGGCAGAACTATGGCCACCACAGTAAAAAAAGAGTCCATTTCCCATAAATGTTGAATAATACTCATTTCACAACTGACTCCAGTATGGGAACCTTAATCAAAAGAGATTTGTTGATTGATAAAATATCACCAGGACATTTGGAGTCTCAGCTCAAAGTAAAACATTTTCTAGTTACCATAGTCTTGCCACAATCGCCCTAAGGTTATCTTATAGTGAGTTCTACTGAACTACACCTCTGGAATTTCCTGAACACAATGCATTCTTGAGATACCATATATTTAAATAGTTGATAATGTTGTTAGCCTTATTTCGCTATCTGAAGCAGTAACTTTAAAAGTGCACTGCAAAAATAGCTCTTTTTCTCCTACCTGCATTCTCCCCACCCCCACCCCCACACAGTGGCTGGCCTCACTCTTCCTCAAGGAGCTGGCAGAAGCCTTCTTTGTCTCTGGCTCCAGGAGCATTTACTAGGCTTTATATTCCTCTTTGGGCATCACTGGGACTCTGAACACTAGTGCTCTCATATACAGGGCCCTGTGGCATTTGAGGCTGGCACTCCAACTCAACTTATCTAGAGCGTGTCACTTTTCTAATCTTGCTGTGATTCTGAGAAAATATGCCACCCTGTGAGGCCTATTCCTAAGGTCTCAGGAGAGGAGGGAGAAGCCAAGCCTTGCTCCTGGTGGATGGAGAAGGTGGGGGGAATGGACACAGTCAGGACTCTCCCTCTTTCTGTTTCTCCACCCCCACAAGTGACTTTTGAGCTCGATCATGCTTTTCAGTGTTTACCACATTTAATGCATCACTCGATAACATTTGCCACTCTCCTGTAGTCTCTACAAATATTTAGGGCTACCATATGCAACCGTGATGCTCAGTACTGAGACTGTGCACATGTGGTGCCTGGCCTCCCTCCAGCAAGACTACGGTCTTATCTTTTTCTGTGTCCCTATTTTTATCTCCTGGGTTTCTTCAGCCCCTCTGGCTGTTCCTTCTGAGATTCCAAAGACTCTTTCCTCTACCTAGATGTTTAGTCCTAGGCCCTCAGGGCTTTCTCTTCATTCTCTACATCTTCTCCCTTGGGCAACTGGATTCACTCCTGGGGCTTTAACTAGCCACCCCTAGGGCTTTAACTTTGAGCAAATGACTTCCAATCCTGTATATCTAGATTAAACTCTTGTAATCACAGGCTTGTGTGTCCAATTGCTTTTAAGATAACTCCATTTGACTCAAAATGTTGAAACCTTACATTCATTACCTTGCCCAGAAATCTGTTCCTCTCTCCTTTTATATCCCTGTGGGTGGTGCTATCTTTCTCTCCCTCACAGAGACAGGTTTTGTTCCTCTACAGCTCAAATCTAATCAGTTACAACCACCCATTGACTCTACCTAGTACCTGCTTTTTAGATTTGTCCCCTCCTCTCTTTACTCATTGTCACTGCTCCAGAGGAGACATCCTATTTGTCTTCTGGAATCCAGAGCATCTTTGCCTCTAGTCTCACCTATCACCAGTTCAATTCTACGTGTAGTCTTCTGAGCAATTTTTCTAAAAAATAAATCCTGCCCTATCATTTCCCTGCTAAAAATCACCCAATGCAATGTCCAACTCCTTCAGATAATTACCAGGATTTTGCCAATCTGGTCCTTGACCACTCTTCCAGCTGTATCTCCAGCAACAGCTGGCATTCCAGCTGCCCTGAGTAACAGACCTGCTTGGCCCCTTACCAAATATGCCTGCTTTCCTATCCTTCTGTGTATCGTAGTTCCTTTGAGGCCTCCTACCCCTCCTGCTCACCTGGAGAGAGCCATCTTCCTCCAGCCGCCTTTGTCTATCTAGTCTCACGTTGTGGAGAGCCAGCTCAAACCCCCCAAATGAAGGAGGCCTTTCTCCAGTGTCTGTAAGGTCCCCCGTCATCATATACTTTCCAAGCTGTGTGATCGGTTCATTTCTCCCTTTAGCCTGTATTCTGTGAAGGCAGGAATCCACAGTTATAGTTCTTTTTTTATTCTCCTAGTCCTAACATCTAACATTTGATAAATATTTGCTGAACAAATGAAAGAAGTTGATGGTTGGATAAAAAATTAAAATGAAATAAAGGTATTAAACCTTACTCTTAAAATGTAAAAGTAACTTGAGTGTGTATTCAGTTCTATGTCCTATAAAGATTGATGGTACAGGGCACTGGCCCCAGGGAAGGAGTCTCTGGTTAGAGCCAGTTCTATGACAGTTGGTACTTTTAAGACCCTTTTCTTTTGGAATTGGGAAGGAACATAGCAGGGTTTCATTTCATTTTAATTGTGTGTGTGTGTGTGTGTGTGTGTGTGTGTGTGTGTGTGTGTTACTGGAGATTAAACCCAGGGGCACTCTACCACCAAGATAAACCCACAACTCCTTGTATTTACTAAGTTGCCCAGCCTAGCCTCCAAACTTTGATTCTCCCATCTCAGCCTCCCAACTACTGGGATTACAAACATGTGCTACTACACCAGACTTCATTTTTATTTTTAACATCTAACCATACTTACTTATTTATTTTAATTGATAAATTAAAATTGTATATATAAGCAGGGTTTTCTATTAGAAATATTTTCAATCTGTTTTCACTCGCAGTTTTTCCCAATCTTAATTACTTTGAGATCATCTAATTCCCTTCCATAAAAACTAATAATTGCCACCAAATAAATTAAAGATGAGAAAACTAAAAATAAATGTAGAAACTAGAAGAAACTATTAATGAAGATCAAAGTGAGCTGTGTCTCTAAATGAATTTCCCTGGCTGATGTGGGGGACGGGTTAATAAAGATGTTAATAGGAACTCCCCAGGAGCGTTCAGCAGCGCTCCAGAGTGAAGGGTAATGAGCCTGGTCGCTGGTGGCTTCATTAGCTGTAGCAAGGGAAGGCTGCTGGAGTCCCAGGGCAGGGACCGCGCTCACATTACATTCCAGAAACATGTCGCCACACTCGCAGATCTGAACGTCAAGTCTGGGTGGAAAGACTTGATCAACTGGAAACGGACATGGAAAAGTGTTGTTGGCTGGTCCTCAGGATAGGGCATTGTCATAATGACCAAATCCTTGTATTTGTCATTTGTTAGTTAAGATGATGTGGAGTACTGCTATGAATGCCGCCTTGAGGTCAAATAGGTCCGATACTCTGGGTCATCCCTGACTTGCTGGGTGACCCTAGGCAAGAGTCAAAGCTCAGCTCTCCTTTATGAAGTATGGAGGATAGCAGTGCCCCCGCTTGATAGGGTGGTTGTGAAACAAAGTAAAATACTGTATGTAAAGTGTCCTCCTAGTTAGTGCTCAATAAACAGTACTATTATTACCCAGTAATAAGGTCAATAATAGCATATGTTTTCTCTTGGCAAAGCAGACAGAACAAGAATAATTAAGATTCCTAGAAGGCATAATTGGTACTTCAAGTTCTCTAACTCCTAATCATTGATTTTATTTCCCAAATATCTACAAACTACCTATTAAATGCCAGTTTGGGGGCATGTGTGAAATACTAGAAGTGCCAGAAGAGATCAGATTTGATCTGTAGAAAACTAGCACTCTTTCCACCAGACCACATTTGGGGGAGATGAATGACACCATGAATGCTGCCTGTGAGCTGGTGGCCCTTGCTGGTTGGCCACTGTGTGGTAGATAGGTAACAAAGAAAGAGTCTGGTGGGCACAGAGTGGGCAGACTTCTCACAGCACTTTAGGCACAAGGAACAGAGTGGACCATCCTTCACTAAACAGACAGCCTCAGGGGGCACTCAGACCACCTTTCTTACTTTGAAAACTGAGAGTCAACTCTCATACTGCGGGAATGCAGGCAACATTTAGGCCCAAGCCAGCAGAAACAAAAGTCAGTTCTGGTGCCAGGAGACACCTGACCTCTAGAAGGTGCCCAAGTTTTCAAAGGAGCTAAATATAAAGAGGCAGAGGCAGCCTCAGTGCTCCACACCTGTCATTGGGTCTGAACCATGGTGAGTCACCGAGCAGCTGAACTTCAGCACTGCAAAAAATCAGAATGGGGGTGGGGCTCAGGATGTAGCTCAGTGGCAGAGTGCTTGCCTTGCATGTATGAGGCCCTGGGTTCAGTCTCCAGCACTGCAAAATAAGTAAGAAATGAACAAAACACCAAAAATAACAAAAAAACTGAGAATGGGGGCTAACCTATTGAGCACCTACTGAAAGGCAGATGCGGGTTAGTAATGTCATTGATTTCTCAGTGCCACTCTGCAAAATGAGACAGGGACATTGCAGATTTGACCCATTTCCAATCAGGAAATGCCTCTCTGGGTGCCTGGGAGAAAGGCCTCTGTGTCCTCCCTCATCTGTAGAATGGTACTATCCTTTCCAGCACTGGTCTTGAAGGCAGCAGTAGTAGGATTAGCAATTATGTGTACGAGTAATATATATATGCATATTGCTATATTGTATACAATATTGTTATATATCCACATATTAGGTTTATTGTCTGGCACATAGGGAACACTTTTGTTTGTATAATACTGGGCTGAACCCAGGGACATTCTACCTCTGAGCTACAGCTCTAGGCCTATTTTATTTTTTACTTTTTTTGGGGGGGGGGGACTGCTGGGGATTGAATCCAGGGGAATGCTACCTTTGAGCTACACCTCCAGCCCTATTTTTAAATTTTTTATTTTGAAACAGGTTCTCGGTAAGTTCCTGAGGCTGTCCTGGAACCTGTGATTCTCCTGTCTCAGCCTCCCATATTTTTTACTTTGCAACAGTATCTCACTATATCACTAAAGGCCTAAGTTGCTGAGGCTGGCCTCAAATCTGTGACCCTCCTGTCTCGCCTCCCAAGTACTGAGATTGCAGGTGGGAACATTTTAAATGATAGACTTTCTCCCGTTTTGAAGATCAGGGAACTGGAAATAAGTAACTTCCTGTTTCCCCAGGTAATAAAAGGAGGAGCTTTGACTCATGGTTCCATGTATGAATTGATGCCCCCAGTTGATGCTGTCTTATCACTATCTTTCCTCTGAGTTCAATCCATTGAATAACTCCCTTGGTGAACAGCTCATGTGATCAAGCTGATGCAGATGCAACCTTAGACCGTGTTCACCGCAAATGCAGAGATTTAGAACCCTTGGAGTCCAAGCATAATAACTCCTTACCATCCCAATGGAGGCAAAGATTACTTTAGATTTTAATCTTCCTCTGTCCTATAGTGATATCAAAGGCAGTGAAGATCTTATACTAGATTTAAAGTAAAAATAAGACGTTCCCAGAGTGAGGCTGCCTTGCTGTCACATAGCTGCCTGATGTCTGTATTCCATCCTTGTTATTTCTTGCTTCCACCTGGTGGTCAAAAGTTGAAACAGCAAGCATACTCAAAACAACGGGGCACCAGGGCAGATTCATGGCTTATAGCACATCCGATTCTGGTCTCTGCAGACCTTTTTGTACTGTTTTTCTGCCTTTTGATTCATACTAAGTTCCTCCAGTGGAAAAACTTCCCATGTGAAGTGTTCTTTCCTGGGACTGAAAGAACCAGGATAATCCAGGATGCTTCCCTGCAGCTGAACTCATGTCTCAAATCAGGCATGATTTTCAGCAGATATTCCTTTAAAAGTTTGAAGGCCTCTGTGGACTCTGTTCCTTTCTTTAGGGGAATAGGCATCAAAGAGACAGGAGTAAAATGCTTTGCATGCACATCAGGAACTAATTGCCAATTTGGCAAATGTATCGACTAATATCATGCACTGTTATTTCTAAATCCTCTCCTGTCCTTGACCCCCAGTATCTAGATGTAAACTTGGAACCATTAGTGGAGAAGGATAAAGTCTTCTGGTGCCTCAAATGGAATTGAGAGGGATTTAAACCCAGTGCTTTTAAGTGTGGCGAAATGAACTCAGCAGTGCATTAATGGTAGGATTTGAGCTCACACAGCATGAGCGCTTTCAAAAACCATGTTTAAGGAAGCAAACAGAGCCACGACAGACCCTTTCAGGGGAGCAAAAGGAGTTGGATGAAACAATCAATGACATGTTAAAAACCACAACTGGGCTGTGATCATGTGGGTAGAAAAAAAAAAAGTTCTCTTTATCACAGGATCTTTGCATCTAATGAGATGGCAACTGGACAGCCTCCAGAGGAGGAAGGCCTCTGTTTACTTCAGTGGAGACATGTCCAAATATTTAGTTGATTCTCTGAAAAGCCCTACATGATTCTGTAGCAAACAAGTCTCCAAGGTATGATGTTATCAAGCCTCTATTGCCATTAGAAAAGTTAAATGCAATTTGAAAAAGAAGAATCAGAAAATTTGATTAAAAGTACAAGTGTTTAAACTTTTTCTCTCAAAATTAACTATTTTCAATGTCCTTCAAATACTTTGTTTAGGACCTCTACTTTGCCAGTGGATACTTTGTCTTAATCTGATCTGAAGGGTTCTCTGCCTCTTTTACAAGCTTTACTCCCATTCGTTCCGATGGTGAAACCTACACTTTGGGCTGGCACACTGTCAGTCTACTTGGCCTCACAGTGCTTGAGGCTTAAGAGGGAGGAGTCCTGAGTGCATTTTCTTGGGAGTGGGACGGGGAGCTAAGAAGGCTGAAGGAAGTTTGTAAAAATGTCTATATGGGCCCACTGTTCAAATTCACACTGCTGTCTATATTAGCAGATTTTAGCCAGCATGAACATCTGGTTTGCTCTAAGCTTCTGGAATCTTCTGAGCCATACAGAAAATATACCCCAGTTAGAGCACCAACTGAGTTTTTAACCTTTTCAAACTTTCTGAGACTTAGAATCCCCTCCAGCGTTCGTTCAGGTCTCTATTATTGCTTCCTGTGGGCTCTTAGGGATCACCAAAGCCTCTCCCCTCCCCCACCGCAGGAGGCCGGCGCAGCCCCAGCCCCGCCAGTTTGATTAATGCGTCTTGGCTAATTGTGTGAAAGATGGCAGCCCTTTAGCAAGTGTGACCAGCTTATTGTTCAGCCAATCACAAGCACCTCGGTTAGCATGTGAAGAGGGGGTGTGTTGTGGGGCAGGGGTGTGTTCTGGCGGCCCAGTCAAAGGAGGAGCGTTTTGGGGGGTCACAGAGCAACACCCACTTCTTTGAGGAGACGTTACTATGCTCTGCTAAACCTGTAAACCTTGCACTCAAAGCACTGTTTCTCTCCTCCCTCTTTTTTCAAGATCTTTTTTTCCCATGGTGCAAGCAGGCGAGATACGGGCTACTCTGCACATGGAGTTCACGTCCCAGGGTTTTTAATATTTCACTTTTATATTTCTGTTAGAGAATGATCCCGCTGAGCGTCTGGGAATCTGGGCTCGTCAGAACCCCCTCACTGACACTTGGATATATTGCTCTGAAAGCTATCCCGGGAGAAAAGATTAAACAAAAAAAAAAAAAAAAAAAAAAAAAAAAAAAAAAAAAAAAAAGAAAGAAAAAGAAAAAAAAAAGCCTACTTTTCAAAGCCTACTTCTCAATCTGCCCACATCAAAATAAGACAACTGGCCCTTTGAAGTGGAGGACACAGAGTTCTCAGCCAGCTTGCTTAAATGGGGAGTGAGGGAGAAGGAAAGGAAGGAGGAGCCAGTCTCTAAAATGACATACCTCGATCACCTTGCCACATTTAACCAGGCACAAGAGTCTGTATTGCTGGCTAGAAAATCTACCATCCTGCTCATCAGAGCCCCAAGAAAACAGGTAGCTGGACAGAGAAAACTTACTCCTGAGTCAGCACCAGGTGAGCTACTAAAACCTGTACAAATGGAAACTGTGTTGTCCTCCCAGATGAAGGTTTGACAGAGAATAGAAATGGCAGAGTGGAGGAACGTGGACGCTGGGTGGTTCTCTCAAGGTCAGAGCAACGGAGCTCCTTCAAAACTGTACTGGCTGAATAATGAATTAGAAACTCAAACAACTCAACAGCACAAAAATAAATAATCCCACTAAAAACAGGCAGATGGCCTGAATAGACATTTCTCAAAAGGAGACATACAAATTACCCAAGACATGAAAAATGGCCAACATCACTAATCATCAGAGAAATGCAAATCAAAACCACAAAGCAATATCGCCTAGCCCCACTTGGAATGGCTAGGATAAAAAGACAAAAAGTAGTATGTGCTGGTGAGGGTATGGAGAAAAGGGAACTCTCATACACTGTTGGTGGGACTGTAAATTAGTACAGCCATTACAAAAACAGGATGGAGGTTCCTCAAAACACTAGGAATACAATTATCATATCATCCAGCAAACCCAGTACAGGATATACATACAAAGAAACTGAAATCAGTATGTCAAAGAGATGTCTGAAGTCCATGTTTATGTGGCATCGTTCACAATAGCCAAGATATGAGTTCAACCTAGGTGTCCACTGAATGGATAAAGAAAACATAGTAAAGTGGGTGTGGTGGTACCTACCTGTAATTCTAGTACTTGGGAGACTGAGATGCAGTGAAAGTATGAGGCCAGCCTCAGCAACTTAGCAAGACCCTCAGCAACTTAGTGAGACCCTGTTTCAACATAAAAAACAAAAAAGGGCTGGTGGTGTAACTCAGAGGTAGAATGTTCCTGGGTCCAAATCCCCAGTTAAAAAAAATAAAAGTGGTGTATATATACAATGGAATACTAGCCAGCCATAAAAAGAATGAGATGCTGTCATTTTTAGCAACATGAATGGAACTAAAGGGCATTATGTCCAATGAATTAAGACAGGCACAAAAGACGAGTAACACATGTTCTTCCTTAAATGAGAAGCCAAAAAGTTGATCTCATGGAAGCTAAGAATAGGATGGTTACCGGCTTCTGGGAAAGGTGTAGGGGGAGGGAGTGACCAAGAGAGGATGGTTGATGGGTACAGGGAAGCAGTCGAAGAGGAAGAGTAATTTCTAATGTCCCATAGCACAGAAGGGTAACTATGATTGATAACAACCAATTACATATTTCAAAATAGCTAACAGAATTTTCATATTCCTAGAACAAAAGAATGATAAATATCTGAGGTGATAGATATGCTTGATCAATGATCTGACCATTATACATTATATGCATGTATCGAAATATCACATTATACCCCATAAATATACATAATTATTGTATATATTAAAAATTATATATATACATATATATACAGATGCACATTCTACCTCTGAGCTACACCCCCAGCCCTTTTTTGTTTTGAAACAGGGTCTCTTTAGGTTGCTAAGAGTCTTACTACATTGTGATCCTCCTGTCTCAGCCATCCAAGTACTGGGATTACAGATGTGTGCCACCAAACCCAGTTTAAATATTTTATTTATTTATTTATTTATTTATTTATTTATTTATTTATTTATTTATTTATACTAGGGATTGAATCCAGGGGAATTCTACCTCTGTTCTATACCCCTAGCTCTATTTTATTTTTTATTTTGAAAAAGGGTCTTACTCAGTTGCAGAGGGCCTCACTAAGTTTCTGAGGATGCTCTTGAACCTGTGATTCTCCTGTCTCAGCCTCCCAAGTACTGTGACTACAGGTCTGTACCATGATACCCAGCTTAAAAATATATTTAGAAGATTGTACTGGTTGAATTCAAAGTATGAGGGCTTTCTCTACTAATTGGAGTGAAAAAGAAAGGAAACAGAAATCTTATCCAGAATAATATTAACACAGTCATCATCTGTGACACTTTTCTGGCTTCCATCTCCTCCTCAGTACCCCTTAAATTATTGGAGTTCAGTGTGTAGAAGCAGCAGCAGCCGCCGCTGCCACTCAGGACTAGGGATGGGTACGGGTGGTCCAAAAGGGACTTATTGATTCATATAAAGGGATGTTCCTGGAACACAGATCTTGATGCCCATTTTAAAACCTAGTTCTTATGAGTGAGTTATTAATAGTACTGACCCCATGCCTAAGAGATGCCAAACTCCTGAGATTTATGAAGGTGGAGTTAGCCATCTTGGCGGCAACTAAGGTTACAACTCCCTTCCTTCTATAAACTCATCCTGGCCCACAGCCACAAGCTGTGGGATCCCAAGCTGTGGGAGGACCAGTGGAGAGTGTGTGAAAGAATCCAACCCAAGTTCCAACATCCAGTGACGCACCATATCCATCCGTGTGTCTACTGGGTACCTTGTACAGTGCTTAGCAGATAGAATGTACCCCCCCAAATTTTTGAATTATTTGAATTAAATTGAACCCTTCCTACAAAAGCAATACAAAGTATGAGCCCTATTGATGTTGGACCTGGAGAGTCTTCTTTTCTTTTCCTTTTTTGGTACTAGGGATTGAACCCAGGGTCATTCTACCACCAAGTTACAACCACAGTCCTTTTCTTGTAGTTTTTGTTAAGAAACAGGGTCTTGTTAGGTTGCTGAGAGTATTGCTAAGTTGCTGAGGCTGTGATTCTACCATTTCAGCCTCCCAAGTACTGGGATTACAGGTGTGCACCATCGCACCCAGCCACCCAGCCAGTTTCTGTTTTGGTACAGGGTCTCACTAAGTCGCTGAGGGTTTTGCTAAATTGCTGATGTTGACCTTGAAACTGTGATCCTCCTGTCTCAGCCTCCCAAGTACTTGGATTATAAGCATGTACACCTTGCCTGACTTCCCTACAATTTCTTGCTGTCGTGAAACCCTTTCAGGACAATCTCATTCCAAAGACTGTAATGACAACAATTTGGGAAGATCTGGGGTTCAGTAATGGGACAATGTAAGACTATAGATTAGAAAAGCTGACTTGGAGCACATTTGTCCTCATCTTGTCCTTATCAGTACACATCTACTTCCCCTGTAATCCTGCCAGTAAGACTCCAACTTTGGCAAGGGTGTTACTTGTTCTCCAGCTTTTGATATGGTATTTCTTTCACCTTCTGGCTTATTGCTTGTCTCTGTCTCCACATCCTTGAAGTGCCTGCTGGGTAATGTGACTCCTCTCGTATGGCCATGGGACCATTTCTCAAAGATCCCCCACCCCCCAGGGACAGCACTTCTTACACTTCCAAATCTACTCTCAGCAGCCAGTTTTGAAGGACAGATGGCCTTCAAGACCTAGACATGACCAAACTGTGGATGAATTCTTGTGCAGTATAATCCAGAGACTTCTTACCTGGCCTGTCCTAGGACTAGCAAGTCTCTATCTCCCCTCTGTTGCTCTTAGCTTTCTTTTTATACTTTAAGAGGTTCAATAATCTAGCAAATAAACTCAATGATGGTCATGGGGCTCAAGAGTGAGGCCAGCTTTGGAGCTGCTGGGTATCTGAAAATGACTGTGTAATCCACAGTAATAGTGACTTCGAATTATTTTTCAGCTTGCTACTTGTGTTCTACAGGGCTGGAGAACTGATCTAACATTAATTACTATTTCAACATTTTTTATCATAGAAGCATTTGTCAGGGAATGAATGAATCTAGAAATCCGCCTTTGCTGTTAAGTTTGCAATACAAGCTGGACACTCTGGCCAATGCTCTCTTGACATTGCTAATTCTGAGCCTTTAGAAGCTTGGGTAGTATTACCTGGATTGTAGTTAGGTAGCTTGGAGACTCCAGGCCAAGTATCCTCTGTAGGGACTCCCAACACCTGTATAAATCCAGAGAAAGGCAAACAAAGGTGAGGGGGGAGACCAGACAGATGGAGCAGATACAGAGACATAAAGGACAGATCAGGGAGGAACAGGGAAGAATTAAATTACGTCGCATGCCAGAAAGAAACTTTCATGTTTTCAACATTAAGCAAACTCTGGTATGGCCCTGTGATCATGAACCTGTGTCTTCACTAACTGATTCATATCCAGAGGCAGAACGTGTGGCCTTGCTTACTGCCATTCTCATCTGTGAATGTGTACTGCACGATCGGCAGGCATGAGGGTGTTGTGTTGGCAATTGGGACGTAAAGAGGCAGGAGTGACTGTCCCTTTGCTTGACATCACATTACCATAAGCACATTGACAGGAGACGCTTGACAGATTAAATCATGCCTTGGTGTGGGCATTCAGCTGTTCCTCCATGTGCTCAAATTAAAAAGGATTCAGGTTACTGACCTTCAGGCAGCAGGGTGATGGCTAAAAATGAACCCAAACCTAACTTCAGTCCTTTCTATCCAATCCATCTTGTCTGCTTGTGTTCTCTGTGTCCAGCAGCTTAGAATATGATATTTAGTTTTTAACCAGTGTATTGTAATGGTAACTTTACTTGGAAAAGAGCTAGCTTAGATGTCTAAATTGAAGCTCTAGTTTTTAAGATGTTGTCTGAAAATAAAAATTTATAAGCCGGATATGATGGCACATGTCTATAATCCCAGTACTTGGGAAGCTGAGACAAGAGGATCACAGGTTTGAGTCCAACCTCAGCAACTTAGTGAGACACTGTTTCAAAATAAAAAATAAAAAGGGCTAGGTGTAGTTCAGAGGTAGAATAGGTTCAATTCTCAGTACCAAAAAAAAAAAAAAAAATCTTTTGGAGTACAAATCTAAAATAGACTTTGGATAGAGCTATCCCGATAAGTTCCCCTGTAGGCATCATCCTTTCATGTTTTTTAAGATAATCATAAAAGCCCAGAGCCAGTTTTATCTGGGAGTCCGAATAACACTGTTCTGTGAAACACTAGTAAAGCACTAGTAGCTTTCATTAGACCACCACAGCACAACTCTTCTTAGAAGTGTATCTCAGACAGCTCTTGAGAAGCATCTCTCATAGAAAGAGTCTACCCATAAAATGCCGAATATAGACATGGGACCAATTTTTATGGCAGGAAGTGCATTGCCGAACAATGACTGAATATAATCACTGAGGAATCCAGAACTTAAATCTATCTATGAGACTAGGACTCTGCCTGAGAGATACATTTTTCCGGGCCCATTAAACTTGCTTTCAAACAAAAGACACTGAAGTGCTCTTTCTCTCATATAATAATAATAATAATTTAAAAAAATGCCACCCAGTAAAGTCTTCCTGCTTTGATCCATTCTCTAAACAAACTGAAAGGTGACTGAGAGGATTATAGGCTTTTCCTACCTACCACCCTGAGCCTGAGGGAACACTGAGGACCCTGGAACCCATTTTGAAAAACCAACTGGACTAATTCTCCTTTTGTAGGAGAAGCCCGGAGGACAGGAAGCTAATTCTTCTTTCTTAACCTGCCATCTTATGTATTTGCACAGATGCATGTGTAAACATGTGGGCATGATCTATGTGTACCCATTCAACTTCTGTCAGCTGGCAAAGTACAAAGAGAACAAAGCAAAAACAATGCAGAGAAAACAGTATAGGAGAGAAATAATAATCACATCCATATTTTCTCTATGGTGAAAGTTACCAGACTTGTTGGTTATTTTATGTTATGTTTAATACCAACAAAACAGATAGGAAAGTTTAGGAAAATCTTATGTTAAAAGCTTTAAGCTTGAGATTTTAGAAGTGTATTTTGGTATTGGGGATTGAACCTAGGGGCATTCTACTTCTGAGCTACACCTACTCCCCCAGTTAGTTTTTATTTTGCTGAGACTGGCCTTGAACCTGTACTCCTCCTAACTCAGCCTCCCAAGTACTAGGATTACAGGAGTGTACCATTGTGCCTGGCTGAGATTTTAGAAATTTTAGTAAAAATTTAATATTGCTTTATTTGGAAATTTGATGCTCCATTTCTATTTGAAAAAAAATTCTTTTTCACTTGAGAAAATCACTAAATGTCCTCTTTACTTTCTGGGAACCTGAAAACCAAGAATTACTGATTTACTCCCTTCCCAAAGGCTCTTACAAGGCAGATAGTAAGTTATGTGTTTTAGACCACCTGGCTGAAGGGCTGTTTATCTGCCTTTATTGGGAAGGAAATTAAAAGCATTTTGATTAATGAATTTAAAGTATACATAGTTTATTCTGATTTTAGAATTGAATCTAGGATTGTTTGCAAAAATAAGTTATTGAAAAAAATTAGATTTTTTAAACAAACTGGTCAGAAAATGTAGATATCAGCTGGGCACTGTGGTGTGCCCTTGTATTCCCAGTACTTAGGAGGCTGAGACAGGAGGATCACAGGTTTGAGACCAACCTCAGCAAGTTATGGAGGCTCTTGGCAACTTAGCAAGACCCTGCTTCAAAATAAAAAAAATAAAGTGGGCTGAGAATGTGACATAGAGGTAGATTGCCTCTGAGTTCAACTCCTAGGACCAAAAGAAAAAAAAAGTGTTAATATCTATTATTTAGATGTAAGCACAGGCATGTACACATGTACATATACCCACAAATCAGAAAGGTGGTAAAATGAATATTCAGGACTTCTCATTGAGATCTCAGGATAATCATTTACAATAGACATGTTGATTTCAAAGAAGTCATCTCTTTTTTTTTTTTTT